>JACSYO010000749.1:67500-202500 GCA_016806645.1 Ophiodon elongatus
GTGTGTGTGTGTGTGTGTGTGTGTGTGTGTGTGTGTGTGTGTGTGTGTGTGTGTCTGGACAGTGTGGGAATGTGCAGTGAGAGAAAGTAGCAGACAAAGCCTCCTCGGACCTCAGAGTGAGTGCGTCACCCGGCGAGGACGCACGTCGTGTCGGAGCATCCGCGGGGACATGTGGCTCGGAGTTTAACTGGGAAGATTTGTTTTTTTATTTTTAAGTTTCTTTTATTTTTGTTGTTGTTTGGGGAGGTGAAAAAACAACAGCAACAACAACAACAAAACAACACAAAAACAGGTTATCATCGTCACAGGAATACAAAGTCTGAGCCGAGATCTCGTAGAGAAAAAGGGACTATGCAGCCGTCGTCGGGCAGCCACAACCATGACAACTGTGTTCAGACGCAGCTGTGCGGTGAGAGTCAGCTGAGGTTTTATATTATCATATTGTGGTGGATATGTGGCACTCCTCATGTTTTCCTTTTTCAAACACATGTTGTTTAGGACAGCAGGGTTATCTGAAACAATTCATTGATCAGTTCATTGACAGAAAACAAGCTGTAAGTTGTTTATCGAAGGGGGGAGCCAAATATTCAGCTTCTCACACGTTATGATTTTATGCTTTTTTGTGTGTTTATGAATTGAATATCTGTGAGGTTTTGGACACTTGGTGAGACAAAAGAAGCAGTTTGAAGACTCCGTCTTACGGCTCGGAGGAGTTGTGATGATTAAGAAGTTTTGGGTTGCCAGGTAGTGAAAGATCCATCAGTTTTACTTGATGATCACGCAGTCACAAACGTTGGCAACCCGTTGATAACGCGCCTGTGAAGCAAGTAAAAGTTTAGCAAGTAAAGAAATTATTTTCCAAAAGTAAAAGTTCTTGAAGAGAAGTGTCCTGCTGGAGGAGGATGAACACCAGAGAGACGCTTCATTGCCTCCATGACGACCTCGACGTGATGACTAACGGTTTTAAGCACGAGTAAAGGACTTGGTAACTCTTAATGGGGGCTAGCGATATAAACGTGCTACATTTGGGAACGCCTCGTTAGAAAAGTGCCGTGGTTCGTGACTCTGCGATCACTTCACCACATCGTGACCCCGATGTGAGGCAGAGTCACGTCGGCTGTGAGAAACGAGGATTTCATGCAGTTCGGTCGCTCCTGGCCTCGAGTATTATTCACACGGTTAACCGCGAGGTCGGCGGTTCGATCCCCGGCTCTCACTGTCCTCGTGTAGAAGTGTCTGTGAGCGAGACGCTGAGCCCCGAGCTGCTCTCCGGGTCAGAGGTCACATTTCATGCATGTGTGTTTGGAGTTGTGTGGTCGTGTTCGGGTTCTCGGTCTTTTATTGATCGAATGTGTTTTTAAAGTGATTTTAGGATTTCAGAGGAACGAAGCTTGTCCGTGTTTGAGAATCCAACCGTATGAATGGTTGGATTCAGTAAAAGGTTATGAAATGGTCACAAGGGTCACCGTCACCTGATTGTCTGCGTGTCACCCCCCCTCTGTGTTGTGTAACGGTCAGCTGGTCAGAAGAACATAACAAGAGTGTGAGAACTGGTGTGAACCGTCTGAAAACCAGTCTGCAGCGTGTGTGTGTGTGTGTGTGTGTGTGTGTGTGTGTGTGTGTGTGTGTGGTGTGTGTGTGTCTGCAGGCTACTTTATGTATTTCTGTCTGACATGGCCCTGACCTCCGCCTGCTCCCTGTGAAAAAAACAAAAGTGTGAGAAAGTACCCCGTTTGTGTGTGTGTGTGTGTGTGTGTGTGTGTGTGTGTCTGTGTGTGTCTGTGTGTCTGTGTGTGTGTGTGTGTGTGTGTGTGTGTGTGTCTGTGGGGGTGGTGATGCAGGAAGAGGGGGTTTCGAGCAGACTGCCTCTAAACAAAGCTAGCCCTGTGTGTGTCTGTCTGGTCTGGTTGTGTGTGTGTGTGTGTGTGTGTGTGTGTGTGTGTGACACCCTGACATCTACATAAGGACTACATCTCTGTCTGGACTGTGTCTGAAAACCCTCACAACACAGAAACATACAAAATGTCAATCATTGTCTGATTCTATAAAATAAGGGTTCACAGCTGTGGTTGCTTTAGTATGATTTTTTATTTAATATCTTTGAGATTAGTACATTGTACACATTTTTTATTTATTGCTTTCCTTAATTTCTTTATTTATATTACTTTTATCATAGTATATATTAATTCTCATTCTAAAACACTTATATTGTACATGTTTGTTTTTTTCACATTTGTATTGCTTTTTAAAAATTCAGCTATTATGTTCTTGACTTTTGTAGTACTTTGCGTATTCTTTTATTTCCTCTTAATTTGTTTGATGAAGCATTTTGTTAAACACATATAATGCTGTTAAAATAAAAGTAACGTTTATTGTTTCGGGGTAAGAAAGAAAAGTTACATACAAGTATGTTACTGCCATTTTCTTTTCTTTTTTTAATTTGAAGCAGTGAGTTATTAAATAATATGTACAAGATATCCTGACTTTTTGTCCGGATAGCATGGACTACACTTCCCATCATGCAACTGGTCTTTTCATTAGACTGCAAATTCCATGTTCCAACAAAAATCCGTAGTTGATTTAACCCTGGTGACATCACCATGACATCATCGGGGTCCACAGAGTCACTAACCGAACTAACCCTGATGACATCATCGGGGTCCACAGAGTCACTAACCGAACTAACCCTGATGACATCATCGGGGTCCACAGAGTCACTAACCGAACTAACCCTGATGACATCATCGGGGTCCACAGAGTCACTAACCGAACTAACCCTGATGACATCATCGGGGTCCACAGAGTCACTAACCAAACTAACCCTGGTGACATCATCGGGGTCCACAGAGTCACTAACCGAACTAACCCTGGTGACATCATCGGGGTCCACAGAGTCACTAACCAAACTAACCCTGATGACATCACCATGACATCATCGGGGTCCACAGAGTCACTAACCGAACTAACCCTGGTCTCTGTGTCGCTGCAGCCCAGCTGGAGTTCGTCCAGATCCTGGTGATCGTGGTGGTGATGATGGTGATGGTGGTGGTCATCACCTGTCTGCTGAACCACTACCGCCTATCAGCACGCTCCCTCCTCTCCAGACACGCCCCCGCCCGCAGGAGACACCTGCCATTGGCCAACGTAAGTCGAACGTTTACACCTTGTGGATGTGGATCGTATGAACTCCTGCTGGGAAATTGGGTCATTTTTACTGTATGAAAATAAATAAATTGTGTTTAAACATGTGGATCAAATAGAAAGCGGGACGTACTGAGTAAAAAAAACAACATCAATGCAGGAAAATGAAAAACAGCTCGAATGAGTGTGGAATTTAAAAGCAGGCAAAACAAATATTTAATATACTCAAATATCACAATAGAGACGTGTAAAATAACTTTACATGACATCAGTTTCAAACCGACCTCCTACCGTGCAGGAGAATTAAAAAAGACCGGATAGGGGTAAAATAAATAACTAATAGATATCACCATGAAACTTCCCCAGCTGATTACTGACATTAAGACTATTATTTTTGGTATTACAAGTTTTCTGAAATGTTACGTTAAAATAAGCAAATGCAGCGTTATCTATTGGTAACCATGGAGATTTCAGGAGAAATCAACAGACTCAAACAGACAACGAAGTAAAAATAAACACCCGAATGTGTGTTTGGGTTGTTTCCTTCCACGAGTCTGACAGAAGACAGAAGCAGAAGAAAACCAGTGACACCTCGTGACCACAGTGATTAAACACCGCCGCAGGCCAACGCTAACACACTGACTAATTTCTTCATTAAGGCCTGCAGCGGCTCACCACGACGATTTTAAGAAACGCACACACACACATACACACACGCACACGCACACACACACACTCTTGACTTACACCTGAGGCTTCTACAAACATACGACTTCACTTGTGCTCCCTGAATCACCTGCTGCTGAATCACTGATGTGAGTGTGGCTCCCGTCTGCAAGTAAGACATGAGTAAAGGATGAGGCATAATCCTACACACACACACACACACACACACACACACACACACACACACACACACACACACAGCTCCTGATAAGCTCACGGGAGTCATTGTCCTAGTTAATTTTGGATTAGCAGACAGACACACTGACACACATGCAGACAGGCAGGAAAAACTCACCATAGAACAAATAAAAAAACTAAAAAGAAGTTGGAAAAGTTTCCTTTCAGACATTTTTAAAGAAGCTGCTTTTGTCAACCGGTTTCAAATTGCTACCACAAGAGTGCGTTTTCATTCTGAGACTTCTGAGAAATCGGGTCATTACATCAGCGATAAGTCAGAAGATCCGCGGCGATGTGTGGAGCGTGACTCAACGCTCTGATGAATTAAACAGAAAGGATTCTGAGACTCTGAACACATGAGCTGCAGGAGCAGAGCCCTCTAGTGGGCAAACCGCTAAGCACACAATAAGAAGCACACACACGCTGCCAGACGTGTTTTAATGCTCGGCAAGATAACGAAGAAAGGAGTTTTGCTTGGAAAAATGTCAACATCAAAATAAAGTTGCTTGATTTTAAAAAAAAAGGGGGTTTGTGACAGACACAGTGCAACATACAAGAGAAAATAAACGTTGGAACGAGGGACGCACGGGTCGGACTTCTTCAGTCCCGATATCGACCCCTGGGCTTTGGGCCTCGGGCGGTACTCTGTAACCGATCTGATACCAGAGTTTGATCAATAATCCGTCTGCCTGTGGAAGAGACCGGGATCATTCTCTCATGAGGAAGGCAACATCTTAAACTTAGACTCAAACATTGCTTTTCTTTGAAAAATCAAATGCAACAAATAAATCCATAGACATAAGTTCACTGAATTGTTATTTAATATTAAAATAATTCAAATCGTTCACTAGCAACTTTTTAAAAGATCTTCTAAAGGAACAGAAATTACAATTCAACTGTAAACCCTTTAAATGCAGCGACTAATTGTTCAAAACCTAAACAGGAATTAAAAATCCAGTGTATAACGTATATTTTTAAAATGCAAACTTATAAAATAAGTCTCAACAGATATATATGTATAGTATGGTAAGTAAAATTAAATAATCAGCTTTATTGACATGAAATAAAATACAATATTTGCTGCCAAAGCACCCGAATGAATGACAGGTACAAACTACTAAAAGTATGATACTTTTGGTAAATGGGTTTAAAGTGAAATGACTGAATAGATCAACTCAAAGACGCTTTCTCTCTCTCTCTCTCTCTCAGGAAGGAAGTCTGTGGTCTTCTGTTGCCACGGGGACAAACAGTGGTCTAAACGAGGTGAGTGAAGTAACAATTAGTTCATCTAACCAGAAATCATCTGAATGAAATGACCCAGCTCAGTGTGTTGGTCCCCGGTGTGACGGGCAGTAATCTGGTGTCTTTCCTCACAACAGCACCAGGTGTACAACCCACGCCCTCCGGACCGAGGCGCCCCCTCGTCCTACCTACAGCGGGAGCCTCAGCACGCCCAGTCCGAGTCCCAGTCCCAGTCCCAGTCCCAGTCCCTGCCTCCGCTCCAGTCCCAGCGCTTCCAGCACACGTACGCCCCGAGCCGCTTCCAGCCGACGTATCCCTACCTGCCCCAGAGCCTCATCGACCTCCCCCCCACCATCTGCCTCTCGGACGGGGAGGAGCCCCCTCCGTACCAGGGGCCCTGCACGCTGCAGCTCCGAGACCCGGAGCAACAGATGGAGCTGAACCGCGAGTCGGTCAGAGCGCCGCCCAACCGGACCGTGTTCGACTCCCACCCCATCCACCCATCCAGCTCCTGTCTGCAGGCCAGGTAACCACGTCTTCTACGCCCCTCTACGGCGGGGGGGCTAAACATCACCAGGAGCTTCTTGGTGGAGGAGTTCCTTTAGTGGTTCCCAAGTTGGTGTTGGTACTGCTGCTCCACCTTCAGCCCTACTGTTCTTTATGTCGTCTTCTTGAATGTACTTTTCTTCTGCATGTCCCCTACATTCCTCTCCGTCTCGTTGACGGCCCCGTTGTTTTCCTTCCAGTCTGCAGGCCCCTCCTCCGAGCGTCCATTCGGGCGTCAGCGTGCTGGAGGCCCAGGAGGCCTTGTCCCGGCACCAGAAGCAGGGCTCTCGGGTGGAGGGCGCTCCCCCGACCTACAGCGAGGTGATCGGGCACTACTACCACCCGACGTCCCTGAGCCCCGCCCACAGCCACCGGACTGTCTCGTCCCCGCCCCCGCCCCCGTCCTCGCTCATACACGGCCTGCTCCGACCGCCGCCCCAGCAGCGGGGCAGCGTGGACAACAGGAACGCAAGGAATACGAAGGAGAAATCCCAGAAGCCCCAGCGGGTGTGACAGTACTGCCTCCTTCTCCCTCGCCCGCGAAGGGGGGAACCAGGATTTTGTCCGCTCGCCACTCGGGAAGTGGTCAGCAGCCGATGAGGAACTATCTGGCGAATGGTGAAATGGTTTAAAGGGCTGGTTCGCGTTAGTTGTAGTCGTAGCTGACTTGTGGTCAGTTTCACAGTTCCCCCACTCCAAAGCGCCGGGCCGGCGGCGGGAGGCAGCGGGCGCCACATCACTCCTCAGAGCACAGACGCACGCGGGAGACCAATCTCCACACTTCCCGTTCCGCCGCTTCTCATTTCCCCCGGTTTTGCGAGGAAGCGACTTTCAGACGAACCGATGATGATGATGTCAGAGAAGGAAGGGGCGGAGGGTGCAAGGAGGGGGAAGAAGGGTGGAGACGGAAGCATCCTTCTTCCCCTCAACAACTCCCCCTCGTCCCTCCTCCATCAGACTGATCTAACTTCACTCAGTATAAATATTTACTCGTTCTGTTTGTTTCTATAGAACCTTTTTGTTTGTTTGTTCGTCTCTTTTTTTTTTCTTTTTTTTTTTTTTTGCGCTTTATGAGAAAAATCTTTCTATCCAGGCGAACGGCGAAGCGTTGCAATCTTCTTGGTTCTTCCAGGTTTTGTTTTCTAGTGATAACCCCCCCCCCGCCCCCCGTCGCTGCTTTGACTCCATTTAGTTCACGACCGCACAGTAACCAACGTTTTGGCCGCGGCTCCTGAATCTTCAGCCGCGTCACGGGGACACGTCCGCGTGTTCGAGTGTCTCCAGAAAGAGTTTCGTTTTAGTTGGCGGCATCTCGAGCTAGCTGAGCAGTCGTAGCACAGAGCTAACGGTCCTCGAGCGAAACCTTCTGCCTTACAACGACCAGCCGATGCAGTGAGTTGTCGCTTGAATCCTTTTTTCATTTTATTTTTATTTCTCGTTTCCTAAAGAAGGTTTGCACAAAGTTCAAGACCGCAATATGATCGACGAGAGAGAAATCAGAGAAAGTAAAGGGGTATTTTTCTAAACTCGATAGATTCGTCAGAGTAAAGATGTTTGTTTTTTTCTTCTTCTTCTTCTGTTTTTATATGTTTGAGTCTAGTTTTAGAGAACGAAAACATCATTAATCTGTTGGGGTGCCAACTTTCACGCTGAACATTTTTGCTGCCTACGTGTTGGTGTGTGTTACATTTTGAGTACACACACACACACACACACACACACACACGTATGCAAACTCAAAAGCACGAATTTGCGAGTTATTTATATAATTGCTGAAAAGAATTGCACTATTTTTTTAGTATGCGCAGATGGAACGTGTGGGAGAGACTTTTATTGTGAAGGAGCTCTGTCCCATTGAGGCGTAAAGAGAGCGAGAGGCACAAAACAGCGGCGGCTTACCAGAAGGAGGGGGGGGGGGGGGGCTCCGTGCACAGCGGCCCAGTATCACCATCACATATCATGAGGGGGGAGGGGGGGGGGGGGAGTCTGATCCACCGTTACTGAACCATTGAAAATTTATAAATCCCTTGTTTATGCAAAAAACAAAAAAATCAGAGTCCTGCGAGCCAACCGCAAGTCAGCATCCAACCTGTGGGCCCAATCAGAGACTCTGCTTCTCTCTCTCTCTCTCTCATCCCATTGGCCGAATCGTTAGCCAATCCCAAAGCTGGCGGTCACGACCTCGACCGAGCCAGCCGAGCACATACGAGTCCATCGGACAAATGTCCGAGCTAATCACGACAACGTGTGACGTGAGCAGCTTTTAATCCTGCTGTGTGTTGTTTTATTTGAATGTCAGATTTAATTTATTTTACATTTTTTTGTTCCATCGGGTGAGAAGAGAGAGAAACGAGGCAGATCCAGTGACGCCTAACGTCCCCCTTTGTGGGGCTCTACAGGAGGAGGGAAGCCCCTACATGAGTGATACGCTGACTGTGCACACACACACACACACACACACACACACACACACGGTGCCCTCTGGTGAGTTCACCGCTGTCGCAGGCATCTCTGAGCACTTTACCGCACCAGGAAAGAGACAACAATCTAACGTCAGCCAGCGGCAGCCGATAGAAATACTCCTTACCGTAGAACCCTTTAACATTCGAGCTTGGAATAGAACAAAATCTTTAGAAGCCACACAAAAAAAAGAGTTGTGCTCCAAAACTATAAACATCCTTCAACGGGGGTAAACTAATTCTAAGCCGCCACCTGGAATCACCGGCTGGGTTTCTAATACCAACATTTGACCAACTTACTTTGAGAAATGTGGGGTTTTTTTTTCGTCTTTTAAATAAGCAGAAATTTGGCTCAATAAAATACGGTCCCAAAAAATTGGCAAAACCTTTATTTAAATCAGGAAATATGTTATCAAAGAATAATAATAAGTCCATGAATGTGACTCTTTGCCTTCGGTGGATGTTTCCCTTCTGGAGCAGAACTCTCACGAGGCGAGTTGTCACAAGTTAAGACACACAGAAGTGTTGAAAAGTGACACGAGTGTTGACAGCAACTCGTCCTCTTGTCGTGTCTCTGGAGACTTTTGGGGGACTGAAGGTCAAAGTTCAGCTCGCCACCGTAGAAGATTAGCTCGTTTGTAGTTTTTTGTCTTTTTAGTTGCTTCTTGTGTGAAAAGTTTTTTGGGAACCTCTTTTAACCGGCTGGTCTGAGGTTCGCCCGTCGAACTTTTAAAATAAATCGATGCGACGGAGCCCTTTAGTGTCCAGCCTTTATGCAACAGCGCCCTCCACAGGGACCGAACCAAACCGCAGCCAAAACCCCCCCAAGCCTGAGGAGAAGAGAGACTCAAAAGGCCCAAAACAAAAAGACGTTCTATACTACGGTGAATCCTCACGTCCCTTTTCTTCCCCGTGTATTGTTGTTCCATCGGAGTCACAGAGATGATGTTTGATCTTTGAAGAGACCAGACGGCCCTTTGACAGCTCCGGTATGAAGTTATTCAGATCCTCAAAGAGTCTTCTGGCTTTGCGTGGATAC
This sequence comes from Ophiodon elongatus, assembly GCA_016806645.1. Classification (NCBI taxonomy): domain Eukaryota; kingdom Metazoa; phylum Chordata; class Actinopteri; order Perciformes; family Hexagrammidae; genus Ophiodon; species Ophiodon elongatus. The sequence continues at coordinate 76,831 of JACSYO010000749.1, forward strand.
ATTGTGTCCGCTGCAGTATATGAAAGCGCTCTCCGACTTGTTTCCCAAGTTGCATCTTCTGTTTCTTGATCCAGACAGAGATTGTAACCGAAAGTGGAGGTTAGAAATGTTTTTCTATTGCGCAACAGACCGAGGAGTCTTTGAGGATTCTGGAAAAACATAAATATCTTTAAAACACAGGTGCGACCGTCTGGCTCTTTCAAATATTGTCAGTTATTTAGCTCTCAGAAAAAAAAAATGGCTTGACTCAACATCCTGTAACTCTTTCTAAACGGAATCGAAGTCCCCGTTTAAAAGGAACATGGGAATAAACGAACACAACTTCTCTCAGATTAAATCAGAAAGCCTTCCTTCCACAATCACACAAAAGAAAACGACAAATAATCATTAAGTCGTTTCTTTGTGGTTCACCTGCCCTCCGTCTCGGTCACCGCCTCTCTTTCTCCTTTTGCTTCCGGTGCTGATCTGCCAAGTCGCACATTGTATTTAATGACCAGCACTTGAAGAAAGAAATATATATATATATATATTAAAAACAAATCACGATATAAAGAAATTAATCTCTTGACCCAAAGCAGCTAAAGGAGAGACGAGTGAATCAATCAAAGAATGAATCACCTTTGACCTCGAAATGAGATTATGAGCCCAGTCCCAGAGTTTAGATAACTTATTGACCCTCTCTTCCTTTTCCTTCCCTCCACCAGAGTTTTACTTGTGTGTTTCCGTTTTATTTTATTTTCATGAAGGTGGTTCGGTTCCCTGGAGGTTCGCAGCGGGTACGAGAAGGCTGGACCGGCTCTGGTCGGGTTCGATCGCAGCAGAGAAACAAACGATAGTACTAATAGTTTAAAAAGGGTAACGTGCCGACGGTAGAGCGGGTGGGAATCAATCTCTCGCTTCGGGGAAAACCTGCGCTGGCTGACCATACATGAAAAACGAAATGAAACAAAAGAAAAAGGACAGGAGGAAGAGAGAGAGAGAGAGAGAGAGAGAGAGGAGGGGGAACTCCTTCAGGGGCTCAGTGGGAGAACAAATCAGACATTTACTCACACAGGTGACGTCATCTCACACACACACACACACACACACACACACACACACCTACACACACACACACACTCAGACACACACACACACACACACCTACGCACACACACGTTTACATGCTTTACATCCCTTCAGTTTTCTGTTCTTTTAAGTAGCGGTAAAGCGCGTTAACTGAGACACCTTTTAAAGGGACAGTTCACCCCAAAAATATAAAAAAATACATGTTTTGTATTTGTTGTGCTATTTATCAGTCCAGATAGTTTAAAATAAAATAAAAAATGACATTTGAAAAAGTCAACAGCAATGTCTGTCGTTCACGCACGACCCGCTTTCTCAAAGTAATCCACACATCTTGTTGTGAGCAGTTTCATGGAGGAACTATTTTCTTTCTACCTAAGTTTTTCAATATATATATATATATATATATATTTTTTTTATATATATTCATATCATATAGTGCCATTATTATTATGGAGAGAAGGCAGACGTCTCTACTGACGATATCTCACACCAAAACAAACTAGAATGACAAACATGTTTTTTAATGTATATTTTGGGGTGAACTGTCCCTTTAAATGTGACCCACATGGTTCACGATGAAGCCAATCAGGTTTCTGTCTCCTCAAATGTGTCAAAGTCAGAAATAATCTGCAACTGTTGGAACTGGTCACACATTTCTCTTTTTGTAAAGTATGTCTTTTCCCAGAGCAAAGAGAGAGAGTGTGTGTGTGTGTGTGTGTGTGTGTGTGTGTGTGTGTGTGTGTGTGTGTGTGTGTGTGTGTGTGTGTGTTTGTTAATATACACTGACTTGCCCTGGGAAAGACTCCAGCCGTCTAGACAAAAACTAAACACACACACGCAGAGCAGACTAAACAAACTAACCTAAGAACCAGACCTTACACACACACACACACACACACACACACACACACACACACACACACACACACACACACACACACACACACACACACACACACACACACACACACACACACACACACACACACAGGTGCACTTTCATACATCCACATACATTTTTGTTCTTATTGTGGACCACACAAGATAGTGAAAACATTTATCTAACACACACACACACACACACACACACACAAACACACACACCTGGATCACCTCCACAGCCCCCCCCCAGCCCCCACACCTCTTCCTCTTCTTCCTGTCTGAACGAGCTCTTCCTGTTCCCTAGAGATGCCTGCTGTCCAATGACAGAGCTCCTCTCAGACCGGCCCTCGCCGCCGCCGCCGTCCATTCGGTTGGTCGGTCGGTCTCCGTGGAAACGTTTGTGTTGTTGTTGTTATTGTTGCTATGTCGTATACAAGTGTGCCTGCCTGCGCTGAGACGGGCAAAACGTGAGTGTGGCTAGTTTGGGCTGTCAATCATCCCAGGCCACGCCTCCTTACTGTCTCAGATGAAGATGATTGGATGATGATGATGATGATGATGATGATGATGATGATGATGACGATTGATGTTTTTGATAGTGATGCCGCAGAGAGCGTTGCAATACACCTACTATTTGCCTTTTTGATAATATTAGTCCTATTTTAACTTAGTGTGCTAAATGTATGTTTTTTTAATTGTTGTTGTTGTTGTTATTGTTGTTTATTCACTTGAAAACAAAATGTAATTTTACTTCAATCCATCAATCACACATTTTTTATTTCTTTTCTTTTTGTAAAACCAACTTTGAGAGTGTAAAACTACCGAACACACACAACAGCTGCAGATCTCATGTCGCGTAACTACGAGGAAACTTCTGCGTTTAGGAGCCGTTTCTAAGTTTAAAGAGCAAACGATTTGTCGGAGGATGAAAGCGATGAAGCTAAAAATTCGTGCAAACTTACAAGTTCAAGTAAACGTCGTTGTGCGCGGAAAAGTCCCGAAACCCCGGGTCCTGGTCCTGGTCCTGGTCCTGGTCCTGGTCCTGGTCCCGGCCCAGCGTCTACATGTGTGCCTTCTGGTGTCCGGGGCTCAACGGAGACACTTTTTTGCCTTTTGACACTTAAAGACGTCAGAACAGCACCGAGGAATCCATAAAATACTTCTCGCTATGGTCAGGAGCTACGGAAGTCCATTAGCGCCAAGAAAAGGGGAAAGAAATATAAATAAAAAGATTGAAAGGAAGATTCTCTTGATTGTTTTTGTCAAAAAATACTCAAAATGATGACTCACTAATATGGAGACACTTTTCTTTAACTTCTTAAAACAAAAAGTAACGAATCAATACAGAGATGTAAATTTACTATTCATTGTTAATAATAAATTAAACAACAGGAACAACAACTCAAGAGTAAACCTTTTTATGTATACATTATACATAATGTATATACTAGATATGTATGTATATATAAATATATACATACATATCTAGTATATACATAATGTATGTAAAAAATGTCATTTTGTAAATCAAAATTAGAAGATTTGCATTCGGTCTTCACCAGATCATGATATTGACTTGCAGAGTCACATTTTCTACTTATATTTATATTTTTGACTTGTATTTTTTTTTTTTATTCTAACTTTTTTCTTTTCCTGGCAAATATGGACTTCCAGAACTGATGATGAACAAAATAAATCAAAAAAGATGCTGAATGTTTTTCCTCGCGCTGCGTTCCGGAGAAGTCGAACGCGTCGCCTCGAGTCAGCAGCCAGCGGGGTTCCTGTCTTCCCTCCGACGTTTAGTGGAGCGCAGCTCGAGGAACTACAGAACAAGATGGCCGCCACGAAAAACAAAAGCCTCTGACCTCCAAATACACAAAAAAACACACGACTCATATTCCGTCCACGTTTTCATGAAAGACATTTCCAAAGAAGAAATCGAAACGAGACTCTTGTCGCCGAGAGACTTGAACGTTTCTTATTTTCTTTTGGGCAAAAAAACTTTTTGCTTCAACAACTTCTTTCTTCTTCTTCTTCTTCTTCTTCTTCTTCTTCTTCTTCTTCTTCTTCTTCTTCTTCTTCTTCTTCTTCTTCTTCTTCTTCTTCTTCCTTCTTCTTCTTCTTCTTCTTCTTCTTCTTCCTTCTTCTTCTTCTTCTTCTTCTTCCTCTTCTCCTTCTTCATCTTCTTCTTCTTCTTCTTCTCCACTTCCTGTAAGTCTGCTGTTGACCCGTAGACGAGTACTTTGAGTAATAACACGTACAAACAAAGTACAGCGTGTGAAGCGCTCTGTTCCTCTTCCTCCTCTTCCTCTTCCTCTTCCTCTTCCTCTTCCTCCTCTTCCTCTTTGCTCTTCTTCCTCCGCGCTGCACGGCGCCTCTCAAACAATGTACAAAACAAAAAGACGGACTCTCTCTCGGTCGCAGTACGTGTGTGTGCATATTTAAACGCTCGCTATCTCATCACCGCAGTGACTGTTGTAGAAGTCTTCCACCTGTTGTTGAGTTTTATCCTGCACACGCATCTGAAAAATAAGTGGGACTGTAAAAAAAAAAAAAAAAAACGTGGTTTTTCTTCCCTGAATTCATCTTCATCTTCGTCTTCGTCGTTCTTCCGCTGAAGGACGACGAAGAGGAAGCTGAAGCGTTTGAGGGTTTTGAACCCGGTCTTCTCTCCGTTCACAGCATGGCTCACATACTTATATAGAGGCCTACTTATCCTCAATGATGAATAATAATTGCTTATTTGTGTATTAAAAAACAAGAACGTTTATTTTAATTTATAATGGATGGTCTACGTGTTGCGAAAGGTTTTTGTTGTTGTTTTTCCTCCGTTTGTTTACGAGCCGAAGACAGCGGTTTATCGTTGTTGTCGCGGAACACGGCATGACTCGGACACATTTCATTTAGCCTACGATTTAAAATAATAAATACAAAATGAATAAAAAAGTTTTATAAATATGTCGGCGTCTCCTCCGGTTATTTATTTGTTTTGACTTCTTTTTCCTCTCGTCACAGATATGAACCGTCCCAGAGTCCTCCTGTTGCTTCTTATTTATTTATTATGTCTGAAACTGGCACGACGAGTCGAGAAGAATTAAAAACTTTTTGTTACTTCTTCCAGAAGTAATTAGAAGTAGAAATACTTTGTTTGTTATTAAAGAAAAGTCACATTTATTACGACGGCGTTTTAGGGCCATTGTAAGTAAAATTAATTATAATTTCAGATCTGGGGAAGGGTTATAATCCTAAAAACAACTTTAGTCTCAAAGAATAATAAAGTTCTTTCTCGTAACTTTATGACTTTATAATCTTGCAAATTTGTTCAGTTTTTTTCCCTCATATATTTGCCAATAAAATCTCAGAGTATATCAAATTTTCTCTCATTAAATTGTCTTTAACCTTATTTCTTATAATATTACCTCCTAATACGCAGTCGTACATTTGCTCAACAGACTTGAACTATACAAACTATAAAATCCAACCTTAATAAAAATATTATTACTTTTAATAAAAAGGTATGTTAACTTTATATCTTCTGATTAACTTTACGTTGACTTACTTCATTTAAAATCAGCTAAATTGAACTTGTTCTTTCCAAAGTGTACAAACACACTTTAATCTCACCAACACACTTTAATACACACTTTAATCTCACAAACACACTTTAATACACACTTTAATCTCACAAACACACTTCATCTGCCGCAGAGCTTCAAAGCGTGGCTGCAGGTCACCGAGCAGAAAGGTGTTCTTTGATAATATTCAATCCCCCTTCGGCCAGAAACGTTAAGACAGTGAAGAGTAAAAATATATATATATTTATACATGTATATATGTATATATAAAATATTATAGTCAGTATATATATATATACGTATATATATATATATATATAAAATATTATAGTATTCCAGTATATATATATATATATATAAAATATTATATAATTAGTATATATATAAGTATATATATACGTCTATATATATATATATATATATATATATATATAAAATATTATAGTATACCAGTATATATATATATATATATATATATATATATATATATATATATATATATATATTTATATAAAATATTATAGTATACCAGTCTTAAGGGACATTTTTTTTGCATTCAGTACTTTTATGTCCTGAATATATTTAAACACGTTAACTTAAGTAACACCTTGAATACAGAACTTTTACTTGGAACAGAGTATGTTACCAGTCTGGTATTAGTACTTTTACTAGAGTACATGAATACTTCCTTCACCATGGCTGGTGATCTACCTGTACTTAGCCAGCATCCAGCAGGTGGCGCACTTCACTTATATTTGTTTTTAAGGTGAATAAAATCTTTCCATCGTTCTTTTTTTTTTAAATTCACAACTGTGTTTTTCCTACTTCCTGTTTGAAGCACATAATTCATAATTCTACACATAATTCTTTGTGTTTAGTTTTTTTTCTTCCTCCTTTCAATAAAGTTTTCCATTATATCATCATCACAATGACCAGTTAGGTTTTATATTTATTTAACTGCACCAAAGTTCATTTACTCAACTACTACAGTTACAAGTAAGTACAATTTAAAAGGGACTTCTAATTTTCTTTAATATTTCCTTTTTCTGCTATAACTTCTTACTCATTATTTAAAAACTGGTTACTTTGAAAATTCTGATTTACAGAAATACAACAAACAATAAAACTTTATTAAAGTTTATTAAACTTTCCCAGTGTTTAGAAAGTTGCAATAATTAGGTCAACCAGATACAGTATTATTACTAATAACACTAATAATCAAATAATATTATATAAAACTGACAGCGGCCATCCTGTCTGCAGAGGAGGAACTTGTAAAATCTTTTATTTTGACTGTTTTCTGCACATTGTGACGTTACGACTGGATTTAATGAGATCACTTTGGCGAAACAGAACACAAACAGCATTATTAAAGGATGACGATATTAAAATAGTTATCATGAGCTGAACAAACCTGTCTGACCTGACGATGCCAGAGCAAAGCTGTGTTCCCGTGACTTTTGTTTTTGTTTTTAATCGGATGACATTTCAATAAGTCATCAGGGAAACAATGTGAGGCGTTGTTGTCCCTGCTGTTGTTCCTCACCGTGACATTTAAACTGAGGTGAGTCATTGTTGTTGTTGTTGTTGTTGTTGTTGTTGTTTACGCCTGTGCTCATCCTGACACGTCAAGTCAACGTGTCTCCTGTCCGATGATCGACAGAGAGGCCAGGAAGTGACTCTTATTCACCAAACACTTTGATGATTATAATCTACAACACACACAAACAACGAGGTGACACCTCTTCTTCATCGCTCACATCTTCGCTCGACTTTGGAGATCATCGCTCGTCCGAAACGTCCTCGGAAGAAGCTGAAATGATCCTTCAAGGAAACAAACACAATACGGTCGTCGTGTAAAATAGCTCAAGTCGGCTCCAGCAACATTAAAATGCTCCAGAATTAAATAAGTTATAGATTAAAACACTTTTACTGATGCTACTTGAATTACATTTTTGTAATTTCACTTAAAGCTACAATGGACTTTTATTCTCAGGCCAGGACGTCATGCTCAGTTCTGACTTGGCCTCACATGGAATTACTGAAGTAGTTTATTTAAATCTGTATTTAACCTGTGATGCTAGTTATGTATGTTTATGTTGTGTTTCTTACTGTTATGTCATCTCTCTTGTTTATATTGCTTTTATTGTTTATGTTTTTACCATGTAAAGTACCTTTGAGTACCTTTTTAAAGCGCTATACAAATACAATTTATTATTATTATTATTATTATTATTATTATTAGAGGATCTGAATACGTGCTCCACCACTGCTGTTCAGGTCAGGATGTCATGTTAAGTGCAAAGGTATTTATATATACATGCAGAGTATTACACAAACTATACCAAATACTTGAAGTATCAATGTAAAATTAATTAATTAATTAATTAAAAATGTATTAAATAATAAAGAATAAAACTCGTGGGGAAAAAGAAATGAAAAGAGAGAAAGATGAAGATGAATAGCTGTTAATAATAATTTAACATTTTAGAGAGGGAAAATACATATGAGGAAGAAAGGAAACGGAAGGAAAGGAAAGGAGTGGAGATTTTTAATATACGGATAAAGGGAAGGAATCAAGGGGAAAAGGGAGCAAGATTATGAGGAGGTAAAAAAAGGAGAGATAAAGCCTGATATCAGCTGTAATATTCCGTTACCTCATCTGGGCTCTCGCTCTAACACGTGTTCATATCAGTAGATATCGGGAGATAAACAGATACTGAGGATACTATATATTCTACTTTGATCAAGTATCTTCATCTCCACGGTAACGCGATCACACAGACGACCTTTAGTAAGTCGCTTTAAAGATTCATATTTGATCGTGTCATTCCGTGTTTTTCTGTTTACGTGATAAAAAAAGAAAGAAAAGGTTTAGAGAATGAGAAGACTTGACTTGGACTCACAATAACACGAGTCTTGACTTTAACGTCCCCTTAAGGACTCGAGTCTTGACTTTAACGTCCCCTTAAGGACTCGAGTCTTGACTTTAACGTCCCCTTAAGGACTCGAGTCTTGACTTTAACGTCCCCTTAAGGACTCGAGTCTTGACTTTAACGTCCCCTTAAGGACTCGAGTCTTGACTTTAACGTCCCCTTAAGGACTCGAGTCTTGACTTTAACGTCCCCTTGAGGACTCGAGTCTTGACTTTAACGTCCCCTTAAGGACTCGAGTCTTGACTTTAACGTCCCCTTAAGGACTCGAGTCTTGACTTTAACGTCCCCTTAAGGACTTGACTTTAACGTCCCCTCAGGACTTGAGTCTTGACTTTAACGTCCCCTTAAGGACTTGAGTCTTGACTTTAACGTCCCCTTAAGGACTTGACTTTAACGTCCCCTTAAGGACTTGACTTTAACGTCCCCTCGAGGACTCGAGTCTTGACTTTAACGTCCCCTTAAGGACTCGAGTCTTGACTTTAACGTCCCCTCGAGGACTCGAGTCTTGACCTATGATACTTGACTCGCACTTGACTCACTCAAGACCTGACTTAGACTTTGAATGTAGACTTGATCAGAACAATGAAGACTCGACTGGAGACTTGACTAAAGACTTGATCTGATGGATTTAAAAGTTTACTTGAGACTTGATGTAAAAAAGAAAAAAGAAAAAAGTGAGACTTAAATTGGACATAAACTTTAAAACAGACTCGTACTTGTCTGGAACGACTTGCTATTTTGACCTTGAAAAACTTAAAACTTGACTTAAACTTACCTTCAACGACTTGAGGTTTGATCTGAGATACTCAACGTGTTCTCGTCTGAAATGACTTAGAACTTAGAACCCGTACTTAGAACCCGTACACCTGAAGCACTCGAGACTCGACTGCTGATCTGAGCCAACGGACACGACTTGGACTGGTCAGGAACGACTTCAGACTTCAGACTTGATTTGAGAATTCATCTGACGGACATGACACTCGTCAACAGGGACTTGACTTTGAGATTTAATCTGAAAAACTAAACATGACTTGACTTGGATTCTCAGTAACTTGAGACTTGACTTGAACTTCCCTTCAAGGACTTGTGACTTTACCTCAGATACTTGACATGCACTTGTCTGCAATGACTTGAGACCTGAGTTTGACTTTGACTTAGACTTGATCAGAGGGGAAAAGACTTGAGACTTGACTTAAACTTAACCTGAAGGACTCGAGGATTGATCCAAGATACTTGACGCATACTTGAGACTTGATCCGACAGACATGACTTGGACTTGTCAGGAATGCCTTGAGGCTTAATTTGAGAACTCATCAGACAGACTTGAGACTCTACTTGGATTTGACATTTAACCTGAACTCATCAAACATGACTTGACTTTGAGATTTGATCTATAAAAACATGACTTCACTTGGATTCAGAATAACTTCCCTTGAAGGACTTGAGACTTGGCCTCAGAGTACTTGACTTGGCCTCACCGACTCAGACTTAAACTGCTCAGCAGGTGAGCTGCAGGTGAGACGGGGGTCAGTGTGTGTCAGCTGGTTTCTGCCTGATCCCGGATGTTTGATTCCAGTTAGCTGTTGATTAGATTCCAACGACTCAACGACTTTAAACTCCTTCTCTTCCTGCCAAGTTTCTACGTCAGCTGTCACCTCAGAGTGAGACCTCATTCTCTCTCTCTATTATCTACCTGTCTCTCTCTACTATCTACCTGTCTCTCTCTACTATCTACCTGTCTCTCTCTCTATTATCGATCTGACTGTCTCTCTTTCTCTCTCTCTCTCTCTCGCTCTCTCTCTCTCTACTATCTACCTGTCTCTCTCTCTATTATCGATCTGTCTGTCTGTCTGTCTCTCTCTCTCTCTTTCTACTATCTACCTGCCTCTCTCTCTATTATCGATCTGACTGTTTCTCTATTATCTACCTGTCTCTCTCTTTCTACTATCTACCTGTCTCTCTCTCTCTCCGCTATCTACCTGTCTCTCTCTCTCTCTGCTATCTATCTGTCTGTCTCTCTATTATCGATCTGACTGTTTCTGTCTCTCTTTCTCTCACTCTCTCTCTACTATCTACCTGTCTCTCTCTCTACTATCTGTCTGTCTGTCTCTCTCTCCACTATCTCTCCACCTTGCCACACAGCTGGCTTCAGGTTGTTTTAGTGGCTCACTTGACCACTAAAGGAAGGCGGTTGCCTGACTGAGGCTACTGCTGAGTTATAAGATGAAGGTGAGATGATGAATGAGGTGATGAAAAAAGGAAACGGATTCCAAAGATCAATCTAGTGATTTTAGAAACCTGTTACTTTCACACTGTCATTCATTCTCTCCTTAGTCCCCCTTTTCCCTAATTAACTAACTATACTAAATTATATATACTATACTATACTATAATTTAAAAAAATAAGTTTTTTAATTTGGACAGATTTTTTTTATCGCTGGAAAAGTCACCCGCTCACTTCCCACGATTACAAAATATTCAATAGTTTGCTCTTCACAGTGAGCATAGTGACACTTGTTATCGTCAATTAGTGTCTTTTAGGGTTTTTTGATCGACTGTTGGAATTGTGCACTAATAAATGTGAAAAACAAAAATAGAATAGTGGAGTGTAAATGTGGGGCACTAAGGATTGTTTTCAGACAGGATGATGTTTCGGTGACGTGCGGAGGCCTCTGCAGGACATTCCTCTGCGTCACCTGGTCTTCCGACCAATCACTGCCCGGCGCCGGTCGGCGTCACCGCTGACGTTAAACGACGGGTGAGTGTCCGACTGGACCCTCCGTGATGTCACTGTGTGTCACCTCATGCAGTTGTGTAGTCCACTACGCAAGAACACACACATACACACACACACACACGGCTGATAAGCCCTCAACTTTGATGCTACTGCCCCACCACCTTTCATTGCACAACTTCCCTTCATGCTTGTAATCTCTTTGGCTCACTCTTTTTTCTCTTTTTCCATGTGACGCATTTCTGACATTTTCTTATCAGTGCAAACAGCAAAAAATCTGCATGTATTGAAGTTGTTTAACTAAAGTATATTCTACGAAACGAACAACTTTTAAAATGCTTGTTTTTTTAATGGAGTTCGGATCGATCCATGCTAGGCTACGCTAACATTGTAGCTGGTCCATCTACACTCAAAATGAGGCATAAATACATCAGTGACGGTCTAGGAATACATAAACATACATATACATTCGTGTGTCACGATAACGGATCATAAGTGACTTTCTAGTGGTATTTTGTGTCCATGCACACGAATCACCAAATTCATGATTCCTGCAGCTTAAATTTGAATATGCAGCCTTAATCAAGAAACAAAGGGCTCGATTACAGTGAAGTTATCAAATGTCACGTTATAATTACGTGTCTATAAACACGTGGAGACTGTGCTGTTATGTTTCTTTTTTGTAATCATGCATGTTCCATGCATGTAACATTTTTATTAAACATATCATAAATATGCCTCACATGTAACAAAAAAAGAGTCATAAAACAAAATCATAACAACTTGGAAAAATACAAAGGAAGATAAGGGATAAGGTGCAATACTGTAACGTGTTTATGGAGGAACAAACAACCTGTGAGATAAGAAATGTGCAGTTTGAGACACGCAGTAAAAGTGTGGCTCTGCATGCTCGCGGGGTAATTATTCCCTCGGACGAGGCCGCTAAAAAACAAGGACATTGGCAGAACACGAAGAGTAAATCATTCCCTAAAGAAGAATCATTTCTATCAACGCAGTCGGATAAACAATCCCGAGTTATAGACGTTTTTTATTTGTACTGTTGAAGTTACATTAACCGAGTTGCAGCTTTCCTACGATGTCAAACGCAGCACAACATGCAGGGGACAGGACGTCCTCTCGCTCCGCACAACACTCTGTCTAGAGTTTATTTACAGAGGAGTTTTAATTCTGAGGACGATTCCTGCATCATCACTCTTACAGTGTTGTGTCAGTAGGCAAATTAAGTAATATATAAAAAAAAACACATGATTAAACATCTCATTTTTACACAGTATGAAATAAATTCTTGGAGTTTTCTTAAATTAGTTTTGCAGTAATAAAACCTTTCCGGGACGACATGTTGAATTTATTTTTATTTAGATTTTTATTTCTAGAAATATACTTTCTACAATAGCAGACTTGGAAAAGAGTCAATTTTAGGCAAAAATTACCTCGATAGAATGGAGATATTTTGCGTTGCATGAGGCCTTTTTCTCCATCTGAGTTCTCTCTTTTGTTCTCGTGGGACACAACTGTGCAGTTAAATTAAACTGCAACTTCACTAAATGCATCAATGCAATTTGTCTGCATGCTGAATAAAAGTTTATTCCCACAATCTGACACAAAACAATATATTGAAGGCTAAAAAATGGGTAAGCAAAGACTTTAATATGACTTTAAATTGAGATCAGCTCACTGTGTTGCTGTCGGTGCTGCCGTGTTCTCACAAGACTTCAATAAAAAACTACATGGTAGTAGTAATAGTACATGTTATACTACGAAAACATGGGATTCAGTTCACAGATTGTGTCAAAAACAAGTAAGTGATGATTAACATTATCTCCACGTCTTACATAACAGCTGCAGGGAACTGGTAGACAAACACATGTGGCTTCTTACAGCAAATAGCAAGCGAGGCTAAATGTAAATCTAGATTAAATACAGAAAATATATACACACGTGTTTATTTTACTACTTTGTCTATTTGACACTTTTCTCCTAAATTCATCAAAAGTTAGCATTATATAATTATGGTTTTAAAGCAGTGTCATCAGCATAAAGCACAAAATAAATATAAAGTGATTTGTATGTCTGTGATTCTGTATCTGTATCTGAAAAAGTGTTTCTATATCTGTGCCTCTAATTCACAACTTGTAAACCATCATTTGTGGTTTAGTTTATGGTTATTAACGCTGTTGTTCTTGTTACGTAACATTTATATCCTCCTGGGAACTGAGGTAAAAGAATGAAAGTCTTCTTAGGGCGGTTGTTATTTATTCACGGTAGTCATGTAACGTTGTTATGTTATTACATAACATAATGTTACATACATATTATTTTTTGCTAACCATAACCAAGTACTTTTGTTGCTTAAACCTAACCAATCGTTTCCCAACCTTAACCACAAGCGTGATATGAGGCGGATATGACGTCGACATTCAATGTATCCCGTAGTTTGCAGGGTTCAACATTAAAGGATTCTTTCCTCTTGCTCTACTTGCTCAGATTGTTTTATTTTTTAGTGGTTTTCAAATAACATCAAAGAATAAAGTTAATTGTCATGTTTAATCTTTATTTAAGTGAATGAATCAGAACAAGGACGCATTGAGTCAAAGATCCGCCTCGCTCTCAAACTTGTGCGTCAAACTGCACGACGCATGTTTGGAGTTGCACACACATCGTCTAACGTCAACCAACCAAACTCTTGTTTCCAGGATAACTGAAATGCTCGCTTGCGCTTCAGCTCATAAACTTTCCCTTCACCAAAAGCCATTTTTTGGCAAGTGCCTGATTGTTACTGAACATGTGCGACTCCCAACAGAGATGAGAAAGAGGCGAGATGGCTCACTTCTTAGCTACTTCCATCATCCGCTTTGGAAAAACCTGTGTGCTGGATTTACCAGCCCAACGTGGCATTTTACAAGCGGGCAATCTTTATTGTTGAACCCTGGTTTGCAGGAAAGTACACTGGCAACATTTGTGTTGGTTCCACACAAAGACTGGATATAAGAAGTGGACATAGTCGTTGTGACGTCACCGATTAGTTTGTGAACAGCTCTTTCAAAACCTTGAGTTCGTCATTTTGATCATCGCCATCTTGGATTTTGGCCCTCGCCGTCTTAGTTTTTTGCAACAGTGAACGGAAGTGACCATATTTGGACTTCAGAGGAGTTCTGATGTGGTAGACGCTGTATACGGCTCTGGAGGAGACCTGTCAATCACCTTGTAGCCCCGCCCTAAAGCATCCCCTGCTTTATGGTCTGTTTGACTCTAAATGGACCATAATTTACTAAATGAACATCATGCTGTATTGAAGAAGACTTGAAACTAGGGATTGAGACATAAACTCATGTTTACAATGTTTACTGAGGGAATAAATCAAGAGAGAAGTAGAGTCATTTTCTATAGACTTCTATACAACCAGAGGAGTCGCCCCCTGGTGGTCAGGAGAGAGAATGCAAGTTTAAGGCACTTCAGCATTGGCTTCACTTTTCAGAACCAGAGGTTGCCGCCTGGTTTCACACTAATAAAACAACAACAACAAGACCGGATCCATGAAAATATCTTTTATTGTTCTCTCCCATCAAAACAGAACCAAGAGATATGGACAGCGTATAAAAATAAATTAAGACAAAAAATAAAGACAGAAACAGAAACATTTCCCCCGTGTTCAGGAGGTCAAACAACACTGGAGCTAACCTGGACTCATTTAGTCTTTCTGTGCCGTACTAATCCGTACAGCAGTGACAGTATGATGTGTGCTTATAATAAGTTACTATTAAATAGTAGAATTCAGCGTTCAGTAGGACAATACATCAGAGCAGTTAAAAACATAACACTGATACGACAGCAGAATGGATGCAAAGGAAACATTTCCTATTCAGATCGGTAGTCTTGACTTGCTACCACGTGGCTCATATTCATTTTTACGACAAGCACAGCGAGGAATGTTTGTGAACTCTTTAACAATTTCTACATGTTCACATAATTCATCTGAACATCCCCAGCCCAATTTCTAGAAGAAACGTTTTCAGATTAATAATCTGACACAAGCGGGGCGATTTTTAGCCAATAGAAAAAAAAACAAGTAGAATTAAAAAATGTGTAGCGGTTTAAAAAAATCAGAGGAGAATTGTCCCTCTTTCATGAAGTTGTGAGGCTCCACCTCAAATAAAAGGATTTCTCTGCATAACAACGACGATATTCTAGAATCACTCTCATTCTGTTCTAGAATCTCTAATATGTCGTTCTAGAATCACCAAAACAAACAAGATGTTCTAGATTTACCAAAAAGCTCCTTTCAGATTTGCCAACATGGTTTTTTTTTCACATCCGCTTCACTCTCTGCTGCAGGAAGTCCAGCTCCTGGGCCACCTCTTTGGGCAGGTCGACGTTCACCTGCGTGGTGAAGTACTTCCTCACCTCGTCCACCTCCTTCTGCCAGAACTCCTGATCCAGGGAGAACAGCTCCTTGAGGTCCACGTCCTCCTGCAGGCCCTCGAGGTTCAGGGATTCGTGGGAGGGCAGGTAGCCCACGGCGGAGGGCACGCCGCTGGGCTCGCCGTTCACCCGCCGGAACATCCAGTCCAGCACGCGGATGTTGTCGCCGAAGCCGGGCCAGAGGAATCCGGCGGTGGGGCTCTTGCGAAACCAGTTGACGTGAAAGATCTTGGGGAGCTTGGCGCCGGGGCGGTCGGCCATGCTCAGCCAGTGAGAGAGGTACTGGCCGAAGTTGTAGCCGAAGAAGGGGCGCATGGCGAAGGGGTCGTGCATGATCATCTTGCCTGTGGAAAAGAAAAGGGGGACAAAGAAGGAAGAGAATGGGTAAGTATCTCTTTCATTTTTCCATATACACTATATAGATAGACTAAACACATGTGAGGGTCTTAGAGTTGTTTGAAGGATAATCAATATCCGAGCAAGCTGTCCTTCTTATCTTCAGGGTGAGGAAACTCTTTAAAATCCATGGCATGGTGGGTCAGTTAGAAAGATTAAACACTGACCTTTGTATTCAGCAGCAGCGGTGGCCTCTGACCTCATGGCTGCTCCAACAAACACTCCGTGCTGCCAGTTGAAAGCCTCGTATACCAGCGGGACGCCTGAAAGGAAGCAGAGTCATGAGTTTGATTAGTATCATCCCATTATTTCCCCACATGTCATTGCGTCTTCTTCCCTTCTCTGCTTTCTCTTGTTAGATCCCACTGCATCTCTATCCTTTCCTCTCAAGTTCCTGCTCACCTTCTGGCCTGCGCCCTCCGAAGATGATGGCCTCAATGGGGACTCCCTCCGGGGATTCCCACAGTGGGTCGATGATGGGACACTGCCCAGCCGGAGTGCAGAAACGAGAGTTAGGGTGAGCGCAGGGTTCGCCTGAAGAGAGAGAGAGAGAGAGACAGGAAACTTTATATCACAATATCTTGTTTTCTACTTTAATAAAAGTTGACAAATAACAGTTATAATTCAGTAAAAGTGCTCCATTTCTGTATCCATTGACAAAAAAGAGAGAACCGTTCTCTCGAAGGCTACGATTTAAAAAACGCTGACTGAAAACCTACTTCTTCAAAATGATGAATTCATTAAGTCTTAAACTTTTGGTTGACAAGGATGGCCCTTCTGAATGGCTCATGTGTATAAAATCGGCACTAACTTGAGAACATCTGTTATTATTTGTAATCCTATTCATTAGGTGTTTAAACAAACTCTTACCATCCTCTGCGCTCCAGGGCTTGTTCTTCCAGGAAGTGATGGTGACTCCCTCGGGCAGGGACTGGTCCATGCCCTCCCAGCACACACCACCGTCGCTGGTCTCTGCAACATTGGTGAAGATGGTGTTCTTGATGATGGTCTCCATGGCGTTGGGGTTGGTTTTGGCCGAGGTGCCGGGCGCGACTCCGAAAAAGCCGTTCTCAGGGTTGATTGCACGTAGGTTGCCTAGCGAGGGGGAAACAAATAGAGTTAGTTTTTATTATTACTAATATCATAATTGTAATTGTAAGTTCCCTCATCACAAACTCTTGATTCCCTCACCTTGGTCGTCAAACTTCATCCAGGCGATGTCGTCTCCTACACACTCGACCTTCCAGCCGGGCAGCGTGGGGCAGAGCATCGCCAGGTTTGTCTTCCCGCAGGCGCTCGGGAAGGCCGCCGCCATGTACTTCTTCTCCCCGGCAGGGTTGGTGACGCCCAGGATCTGAGTAGGAGAGACATCCGGTTTGCTCAGATTCTTGTGGGAAGTTGATAGGTTACTTATATGTTCCACGCATGATATTTTTGTCATTCCTCACCAGCATGTGCTCTGCCAGCCAGCCCTCCTCCTTGGCGATACGTGAAGCAATACGCAGAGCGAAGCACTTCTTCCCCAGCAGGGAGTTTCCTCCGTAACCGCTACCGAATGAGACGATCTGCCTGCGATCCGGGATGTGGGCGATTAACGTCTGCTCGGGGTTACAGGGCCAGTTGTTCACCAACGGCTCTGCAAGACAAATCAGTTGAACTAAATCAGTGGAAAGTTTGGAGGACGGAGGAAGATTTTACTAAATTATAACTAGTAATCAGTAGTAGTAGCTGTATAGGTTGTAAAACCTAAAGTAGATAGATAGATAGATAGATAGATAGATAGATAGATAGATAGATAGATAGAGAGATAGATAGATAGATAGATACTATAGATAGATAGATAGATAGATAGATAGATAGATAGATAGATAGATAGATAGATAATAGATAGATAGATAGATAGATAGATAGATAGATAGATAGATAGATAGATAGATAGATAGATAGATAGATAGATAGATAGATAGATAGATTGTGTGGTTAGATAGATGATGATAGATAGATAGATAGATAGATAGATAGATAGATAGAAGATAGATAGATAGATAGATATGATAGATAGATAGATAGATAGATAGATAGATAGATAGATAGATAGATAGATATAGATAGATAGAAGATAGATAGATAGATAGATAGATAGATAGATAGATAGATAGATAGATAGATAGATAGATAGATAGATAGTACTTTATTAATCCTGCAAGGGGAATTGTTTTCGCTACAGCAGCAGCATTTGTACATCCTAAAGTATCCTTAAGTAGCAGCAGTTGTGGCAATTGGTAGTAGTAATAGTGGTTATAGCGGTTATTGTAGCATTAGCAACAATAGTGGTAGCAGTAATGACAGCATCATAATCAGTACTGGTAGTTTTAGTACAACGGGTAGCAGTAGTACTGTTGAATACTACTTTGTTTTTACCATTAGCAAATATATTAAAGGCAGTATCAGTGGCAGCAGAACGCAACGGCTTAAGGAGGTATCAGCAGTAATAGTGGTTGTAGTACTAGAAGTATTACAGAAGTACTTTCATTAGTATGCAGCAATATCAGTTATAGTTGATGTTGTTGCGTACTTTTAAGTGGCAGGGGACAGCCGACGGAGTGCAGACAGCGGACGAACTCGCCCGTGCCCAGAGCGGAGAGCACGGCCTTCCCCATACGGGTCATCACCCTCATACTGGCCACCACGTAGGGAGAGTCCGTCAGCTCCACGCCGATCTTAGAGAGGGGGGAACCTACTGGACCCATGCTGAAGGGAATCACATACATGGTGCGACCTGCGGAGAGAGAGAGAGATCATCAACATTTAATGTGTTAATATAAGAGGTATTACCAGTGTGCAAACTGCAGGTCTGAAAAGTGAAGAGCCTTTAACCTGCATTATTCTCTACTTCTCTCTTGATTCATTCCCTCAGTAAACATTGTAAACATGAGTTTATGTCTCAATCTCTAGTTTCAAGTCTTCTTCAATGATGTTCATTTAGTAAATTATGGTTGCTGATGGTAGATACATGTGTGGTTATAACTGCATGACATGATGAGAACTTTATTTTTCTTAAATTATACTAGAGATGAAAACGCAGCATCAAACTCGCCTTCACCAGCAAAGAAGAACATGTTTGAAACGCTACTTCTACAATTGCACAATTAATGGTGATATCCAGATGAATGTTAATGTGAAGAAATGTTAATAATCTCCAATCTCTCTAAATGTCGCTGAAGAACAGCATTACTTGCCGGAAGAATTTATCAATGATATAATGATATAATTGTTTTTTTTATTTTATGAAACCTTGCCAGGTATATGTAGTAATGTGTAGTAATGTTATAAAAGTAATAAGCCACTTAAGCTAAGGAGTTTTAGGCACGCCGAACGCTCCTTAACTGTTGTTAAATCACGGGCTCTCAGGCCTCATTGCTTACATAACGTCTAGAGAATAACGCTATATAATAATTGATCATTGCTGAGACTGCTGAAACTTCTGATCCAGGAAAGTTTGGTTGAAATTGAAGGCCAACATCGTTCTCCGCGGTACCTTTCATGCATCCGGGGAACCGCTGAGTCATCGATTTGTCGAACTCTTCCGGGGACATCCAGCGGCCCAGCTGGCTGACTCCGCCCTCCAGCGGCGTGGGCACCGTGTCCCTCTGGTCCCGGGTCACGATCACAGTCTTACTCTCCACGCGGGCCACGTCCCTCGGGTCGGTCCGGGCCAACCAGCTGCAGGAGGAGGAAAGGTAGGGAAGGAGAGGTAGGGAAGGAAAGGTAGGGAAGGAAACAGGAAGAGGTAATTACTAGAATTACTGACGTTTTCTGTAAAACAGACGAACACGTTCAGCGTGTTTAGCCGCAGGATGAACATCAAGGAAATGTCCATCTCACACCTGATGCAATGGTGTTTGTTTGACGTTGTCTTGTCTTTGTTTTGCTGCTAACACAAGGTCATGTGACTCAGCGAGCTGGACTTACAGGTTTGTCAGAATGGTGACCTTCTGCACTTAAGTTGTTTATTTCAACAGCTGCTGACGACTTACTGATGCACTGACGTGCCAACTGGGTTTCCACTGTCTTGGTTTCAAAAACAAACAAACGCACAGCTGATTCCAAAGAAGTGTGTTATTGTTTCACAAGCCAGATAGGGAATCAGGCTGTCAGGAGCAAACATTTCTTTCTTTGAACTCGTTTCTTTGTGGCCCCCACGGAAGAAGGAACAAATCCTCTGATAAAATACTACATTTCAAACTGTTTCCACTGAAGAAAAAACCCACCTAAAACCACCTGAAATAAAACCTACCAGTTCTCGTATTTGTTGAGCTTCTTGATCATGCCCTGCTCCTTCAGCTGGGTCAGGATGGCCTCGTTCTCCTCTTCGGAGCCGTCGCAGATGTGGAGGAAGTCGGGCTGGCACAGGCCCACGTTGGCGTCCACAAACTCCTTGACGGCCGGGCTGAGGGTGCCGGGGTCGCCCTGCAGGACCCGGGGCCCTTTCTGGTTCTGGGACGGGAGCTGGGGAGGCATGGCGGAGGAGTCTGGGAGAGACGGAGGACGGAAAAGACAAGAGGAGGCCGAGGAGTGGGCGAGCTTTAGGGTGAGGGAAGGAAAGGAGAGTGAGAAGAGCATAATAAGGGTGAGGAGAGAAGGGTAGCAAGAGAGATGAGGGATGAAGGAAGGCGTAAAAAGAGAGAACAAGGAGAAGAAAGTTTAGCACCTGAATTTTTCTTTTCAAATGCTCACATTAAAAAAAAAAAATGTCCTTCAGTACTTTTTTAAGCTGTTCGATTTATACTATCATGCGTACAAAACTCGACATCAAATTTCAAAGAAGTGCTGCAACTTCCAGCTCAGACAGACTCGGACTGATGCAACAGCATCCCTGCTCGGATCCCCCTTCCCTCAGCACACGCCCTTCCTCACGTTACACAAAAAAGTCTCGCTGAAATGGAAAAGAGCTTCAGGTTACCTTCGGTAGTTTGTTGGGAGCAGGGAGCCTTTAGCTTGGCCTCATCAGATGAGCTGTCTCAGTCGGCGGTTTTCAGGAGAGTTTTGAGGATTGCTTTTCCTTCTTGGTCGGTTGTATCTGCCGTGGAGAGGGTTTGTTCTTTTTATACCCTGGGATGTCCCACAAGAGGAGGGAGGAGGAGGGAGGAGGGGGGAGGGAGGGAGGAGGAGGAGGAGGAGGGGGAGGCTTGTCCTCTTTGCTGTAAGCTTGAACCTGTTGTTCCCTGCAGGACTGCAAAAAAAAACACAGGCCGCCAGCCAATCATTAATCAGCAGGGGGGACGTCATGTCGTCTTCAGGTAACCGGTTCCCTCTGCCCCCGGCTGATAGCTGGGTTCAGGTCCCAGAGACAGACACACAGTTCTGTCCTCACCACTGCTGACGTTATCGCTCTCTACTGAAAGGGAGTCGATCATGTGTTTGTGTTTCTGGGTGTTTGTATAGTTTGTTGTTTTTTTTTACTCTCAACAGCATTGCATTTCCCATGCAACCTGGGTAAAGTCGGAGCTGCAATAAAAATCCCAAATATATGTACATATATATTTTTTTTAAATCAGACACTGAAGTAAACACGTGCGATGTGTTCAGAACTTCCCTTGCTGTTATTATTATTATTATTATTATTATATTCTCAGGAGTAAAAGAAAAGTGTTTGGAAAAAAAAAAGCATGTTTTTTTTTCTGCTGAATCAGCACATTCGTTGTCTCTCATCGATTCCTTTACTTTTAAAAACATCTTTAACTATTAGTCGTCTTTCAGCTCCGATAACTAGATTCAATCAGACAACCCGTTGTGTAATATTAATAATTTCCATCTCTCTCGGGGGTGGAAGCGTCCTGTCCTCTTTGCAGCAGCTGCTGTTGAACTTTGACCCACATTACAAAGTGATGTAAGTTCAGGGTTCGACATCGTCAGGCCTGACACGGGCAGCACATTCGCTCGGCTCATTTCTATTGGCTGACCGGCGGGGGCTCGACCCGTGTGGCCAAAGGTCAGCCGGGGAATGAGGGTGTGTGTGCGTGTGCGTGTGTGTGTGTGTGTGTGTGTGTGTGTGCGTGTGTGTGCGTGTGTGTGTGCATAGCAGTTTAAAGGACTCTCTGAACAAAGACACGTTTAGCCTGTTAAAGTAAAAGCACTGAGACTTGCAGTTGATTTGGAGTTACGTTAGAATAGATTTTGTTTTAAAAATAGCATTATTAGTTTATAGTAGTACCAGCTGTCAGATTAAAATGAGTAGATCTTTAAAGACGCTGATATGCTGTATTATATCTCCTGGAAATATTTCTTTTTTTAATAGAAACTCACCTAAAAGTAAGCTTCCATTTTAGTCTTAAGAATAATAGTAATCTAATTATGATTTTTTTTTAATATATTTGGATATTAAACAAAATTATGGCCCTGAGTCATGATGCATCTCGTTCATCCAGAAGCCCAAAATCTTTGAAAAGAAACCAAGCTGATGAATTACATATTTATTCTGATTTACCGATATTATAATTGTGCAGAACATGTTTAGTTAGACATTTGTAAATATTGTAGGAGACATGAAGCTCTGACAATATGATTATTATTATTATTATTATTATTATTATTATTATCATTATTATTACTTTTTACACATTTCTTTCAGGACAACATGGTCTCACTCTTTGTCTCCAGCCTCACATCTCAGGACTCAGTATCAGGAGCCGCAGGGTCGAACAAACACAGGACTTTCACTCTGGTGACCGCAGTTCGTGTCCCGCGCGAAACCGAAAGCATTTCGTGTCACTTTAAACATACTCACTTTAAACATACTTACTTTAAACATACTTACTTTAAACATATTTACTTTAAACATATTTACTTTAAACATACTTACTTTAAACATATTTACTTTAAACATACTTACTTTATACATACTCACTTTAAACATACTTACTTTAAACATACTTACTTTAAACATACTTACTTTAAACATACTTTAAACATACTCACTTTAAACATACTCACTTTAAACATACTTTAAACATACTCACTTTAAACATACTCACTTTAAACATACTCACTTTAAACATACTCACTTTAAACATACTTACTTTAAACATACTTTAAACATACTCACTTTAAACATACTTACTTTAAACATACTTACTTTAAACATACTTACTTTAAGCCAAACCATGATGTTGTTTTCTGACCGTAACCAAGTGGTTAAACATCACAAAGGAAACTCGTCCGTAACGGGGCTTCTGCTCGACCTGCAACATACGAGGGATTAGATCACGTTCTTCAGAATATATGCAGACTTATGTGTGTGGTTTATATAATTTATGGTGTTTTGTATGTAGCTGTATGCAACTATAGAGGAGATGGAGCAGGAGATATATCGTGTCCAGATAGTAGCAGTTGTACCAGTGGTAGTAATAGTAGCAGCAGAAGTATTGCACTTAATCTCCTTAGTCTAATCTACTTAATCTAATAATCCCTTTTTTGGGGGATGTTTTTTCTTCTTCTTCTGTGGTCATGCTTAGAAACGCTGAGCGGGCGGATGTGAAAGGGCCCGGCCTCGACCTCGTGCTCCGATGCAACTTTTACACGGAGGTTTGATTCAACGCTGCTGGAGACGGGGGGAGGAGACGGGGGAGGAGACGGGGGGAGGAGACGGGGGGAGCAACCTGCACGATAACGATTACGTAACTTTCTCTCTCTCTCTCGCTCAGGTGTTTTTATGAACCGCGTTCGCTCGGTTGCGCAACAGTCAGCGGTCGTAAAGCGCCGGCCGTCAAAAGGATCTTTAACCCAGCCAACGCGTGTGCAAACACATTGAGCAACGCAGGCTCTGTGAACGAGGTGGTGATTGCGACATTATCATTTAATCCGACACCTACAACAATAGTAGCCACATCGCGTGCAGTATTACTTTTTTCAACATCGTGCAGTATTACATTTAAATTTCATGTGCAATATTATTTTGTCATTAATCTATGTGCAATATAACTTTCTATATTTCTACATTTATACTTTTTTCAACATCAACTAGCTAAAGTGACTAAAGCTCACTTATATATACAACAGCCCTGCAGTGCTTAAAAGAAAGAGTAGTGTTAGATATGGTATTTTTAAATTATAATATTTATCTATATTTTAAAAAAAAATTATATATATGTTTCAGAATTGACAGCATAAAAACAATAATAATAATAATGATAATAATGATAATAATAATAATAATAATAATAATAATAATAATAATAATTAGAAAAGTAGAATTACCTATATGGAAAACAGGAAATAAAAGGATGAATGATAACATGAAGTAGGTTTCCTTCATAAAATGTTGGTAATAAAAAGCAAAATTTCCATTTAAATCTAGTGTAGTTGAGCCAAAAAGTCAAATGAAAAGTTCTGTCTTGTCCAGGAAAATGAGTACATACTTTTCCTATTTCCCAATGATCTCATGTGCTAACTACCAGAGGTCCCCAAAACCGATAACAACACCACGAGAAGGACGGAGTTAAGTTCAGGGTCATATTTAGGTTCATGCGGTGGCTCGCAGGCGAGAGTGTTTTGAACAGGCTGCTCTCGGTTGTGTTGTGAAAACTCTGCGAACGCCTCCGCCGAGCCTCCAGGAGCACATGCAGGTTGGATGACATTGCAACGAAGTCAGGCTCCCGCAGAGAGGAGCATATAATCATTTTATTAAGATTATTGTCTGTCACACCAACTAGATCATCACTGAAGAGGTCCCGGAGAACGATCCCCGGAGAGGAGAGGGAACCCTGTTATTTAACATCGCTCCTTTCATAGAAAAAGATCACAAAGTGCTTCACAAGAAAACAAAATAAATATATATATATTAAAATAAGATCCTAAAAACAGTAAAAGAAACAAGCAATACAACTAAAACAACAACAACGGACAATAAAAACACACAAAACGCTGAACAGCACGAGGAGATTTTAAGCTGTTTTTTGTTTTTTTTACAGCTCCAACGCCTGAAGGAAGAGCATTCCTGTGTGTGTGTGTGTGTGTGTGTGTGTGTGTGTGTGTGTGTGTGCAGCCACAACGTTTTAAATAAAGGGGTGACACGCCTAATTTTCACACACTTAAATTTAAACTTGATTTTCCTCAACTGTTCCTCTCAAGGTCAAACTCAGTCTCCTTCGGTCCTCGGTTCCTTTGTTCCTGAAGATGACACATCTGACACATCGCATATACATAAATATATATATGTATATATATATATATATATATATATATATATATATATATATATATATATATTATATATATACATATATGTATATATAAATATATATATATACATATATGTATATATATATATATATATATATATATATATACATATATATACTTTATTCAGTTATACTTTAGATAAAAAGTCAGGGGTGGTTAGTGACGTACATTATTCACCATTAGTCACCATGAGACTGACTTTTCTGGTTTTGGGTGAAAGAGCTTGAAGAGTTTGACAGATTCCCACGAAATCTGATGCAGACGTTCACGTCCCACTCAGGACGAATAGCTATCACTTTGGTGACGTCTTTAAATTTACGTCTAGCGGATGTAAAAACCCCAAACATTGGTCATTCCCATCAGACCTCAAAACACCTTTTGAACTATTTGAATACGCTTGGTAAGAAGGTAACTTGTATCTGTGTTCAACTTGTTGGTCAGCACCATTATAGACCCTCAGAGACCCTCAGAGACCCCCAGAGACCATCAGAGACCCTCAGAGACCCTCAGAGACCCTCAGAGACCATCAGAGACCCCCAGAGACCATCAGAGACCCTCAGAGACCCTCAGAGACCCTCAGAGACCATCAGAGACCCTCAGCTCCTTTAAATCCAGATTGAAGACTTTTCTGTTTGCTGTTGCCTTTAATTGAACCAGATTCAAGATTCTTAATAAATTTCTGCATTTCACTACTGCAAGTGTTATTCTATTTTAGCTTTTTAATGTTTTACTGATTATTTTTAATGTTTCTTAATTGTTTTTAAATCTTCTTTTATTTTGCATTATGTTTTGATGCTTTTAATGGTTTCCTGTGAAGCACTTTAAATTACCTTGTTGTTGAAATGTGCTCTACAAATAAACATACCTTGCCTATTAAGTGCGAGGAAGTCCATTTAGGGCAGGCGGGAGTTGACGATGGAAAGCAAACGTAGGACTCTCACCCAGGAGACCACTGTTCATGTCCCGATGACCAAGTGAACATGTATTTATTTTACTGTAGATTTGTAACGTATTTTATGAATGCCAGTTATGTAACAAGCATTGTTATTTTACATCATAAACATGCTCATTATAAGCCCATCCATGATACTTTTCTGAACTAAGTATTTTGGTTGCGTAAGAGCAACTAAAACCAAAGTAATGAAACTTCGTGCTTCCTGCCGAGCAGCTTGATGAGGTGCGAGTGAGAATGTGTTGGTAGCGTTACACCTTCATTAAAACACAACAAACTCCCGAAAATATAGAACAATGGACGCAATCTAATAATATCCAGTGAAATTATTGAATTTAATTAATTCCACTTTAATTAAAACGGTTATAATTAAGTTTGAGACTGAGAGACGGATCGCCACAGAGCGGAGGGTCATGGTTCTGTCTCAATGGTGATTGGTGCAATTTGAGATGTTAGAAATTCTTTGGGTTTGAGTTTGAGTTTCAATACTACGCCACTGTTACAAACCCAGTTGACAGTACTTAAAGTTAAGACAACTTCTGATTCACGTCCAGAGATGATCCTCTATCACCGGTTTATGGTCGGAGGACGGAAGCGCTGGACCAGTCGTATCTGTAGAGAGAGATAACGCCGCGATGCGGGTACGGTTATGGTTACGGGGAGATGGAGTACAGACAGGCAATTAGCCGAAGACACAGATTGCTGCATGGTGATAAAAATCCCTTGAAGTCGTGCAACGCACCGGTTTCTGCTGCAGGACATGAACAGGAAGAAGACAACACCCTTCTCTGGAGCACTGACAGATAACACCTGCATATTTAAATCCTTCTTAAATCTTTACAGTTTTACGAAAGGAAGAACGTCAGCTGTGACTTGTTCTGGAGAAGATAGATGGATAGATAAGTACTTTATTAATCACGCAAGGGGAAAATGTTTTGGTACAGCAACATTTTTACATAAGAAAAGAACAATTTTTACATAAGAAATAACAATATATACAAAAATAGAATAGAAGAAGAAGAAGAAGAAAATAAGAAAGAAAAAAATTCACAATATATACAACAAATAGAATAGAATAATAATATTAAATTAACTAACAAAGCGAAACAGTAGTGCAAGATGTAATCAACAACAACAAAGGTGCTATAGCTGGACCGGACGGACCAACTGAAACATAATCCATCAAAATAAAATATAAAAATGACCTCGAGGTGCATTTACACTTTGCCACATAGATCATTTCAATCAAAAAGGGGCAAATTGCAATAATTTCATGAAGTGCAATATCTTTTTCCATTCTTTGGGAATTTTGCCCCCAAATCTGTGTTTCAGCTGAGGAGAAATGAGTCAGTCCACAGCAGCACACACAATTTAAACAATTTAAAACCCCCCCACTCTAAAATAATCTAGAAACGCCTGCAGAGTCTTTTCCATACTGGTCTGGTTCGGTCTGGTTCGGTCTGGCTCTGCTGGACTCTGCTGGTCTTCCTCAGAGTGACGACAGCAGCAGGTAGAAAACAGACTGAAGCAACGCGGGATTCAAACAGCAGCTGCTCCAGAAGAGGTCAAAGGGCACTGACGTAAAACCACCTGATAAACAACGCCGGGTCCTTTTCCTGAGGAAACGCCTGACAACCTGGACAAAGAGATGAAGAGTGGAGGAAAAATAAATCACAGTTCCCACAAGTCGGTAGAAAACCTGGGAGGATTCTGAAAATCGCATGATTCATCTTCCGGTCCTTGAAATGTTTAAAAACACTGTAAGTGATCTCTAAACTTTTTTAAAAAATTATATTTTAAGCTTTTTTTGGGGGAAATTCTGAAAGCGCAAGAGTGATTTGATCAAGCTACACTGATTAAAGACGAAGAAGTTACTAAAATAATCATATTAAATTATTATTACGACGACTATTCGATTGCCTTTTAAATCTGTTGTGTCAGGTGTTTGTTTTTACATGTGGATTTATATTATTTTACATTTCACAGGACGCAGCCGTGACCTTTTGGCATGAAGGTGTAGAAATAATTATTCTGAAGATTATGAAATGAGTTATGGAAAAAAGTTTGGGACGGATGGAAAATAAGAGGATGGAAAAACAAATGTAACTTTTCGTGTCTTTTGTGTCGTGCAGTGTCTCGTAATCGGGGTGTTATGTTTTAATGTTTAACACCGGAGGGGATTATTTCAGTTTTTGTAAATAAAAATACTGTGTTTTCTAGAAATACTGAAAATCCTCCATTAAGACAGAACAGTGAGTAAAAACTCCTGATGTGGAACGACGAGGAGTGACGTCTTTGATCAGAGCGCCACCTTGTGTCTCTTTAATAGAATGCAATCCAGTCCAGAGAGAAGACAGACTTACATTTAAAAAAAATGCATATAAAACCAAGTGGACAGATGCGGTGAATAAACAGTGACAAAGGCTGGAAATAAAGAATATCATTTGCAGCATGTAATACTGTAACATGGTCAAGAGCAGTGTTTCCCAAACTTAAAATAAATTTAAAAAACCCCAATTCACAATAGGCCTTATATCATTAAATTGTGAGAATAACTAATTTGTGTGTAAATCAACGCTCCTGAACATTTTTACTACCGTTCCTACATCACCTTATATTATCTGGAATAGTCAAACCAGCTAAAGAGATACATTTGACAAATCACAACTTCATTTCATGCACGTTATTGAAAACAAATACACACGTTAAATACTTTATAAATGAGACCAAATCAATACATTTATTATACATTTTATTTTTAAAAAATGTTCCTCTCATCAGTGAAACAAACTGAATGTACGTTAGTCTTTCATGTCAGATTCAATGTTATAAGTGGGCCTCAAGCATCAGAACAACACAAACATTCAGGCGCCCCCGTGTGGCTAAAAGGTAGACTGCAGATATAAATGTTCAATAAAAGTCAATGGGGGGAATTCTGCAGAATAATTCGGTGACCCGAATAAAATCTCCAGCGACCCGGTCTTTGGGAATGACTGGAGGAGAGTTCAGCAAACACAGAAGGTTGTCTGATTATAGTGTATTGCTCCTCTAAAGAAATCAATAACCAAAACATTGTGAATGAACATGGTAGAGAGATAATCCCCAAAACCTGAAAATCCTCCACTTCTTTGCTCGTAAATCTATTTTTATTTAAAGTGACTTTTAGAGAAAACCCACAAAATCACACAGTGGATAAATAGTCTCTCGGAGGTCGTGATTTATTTTCAGTTTCATAAAGTTTTGGAGTCTCACTTATTCAACTTCAGCTGTTTACTTACATTTTATGTTTAATTATGTGCTAATTTCCGGAACAGAAATGTGAACATTGGATAAAGGATTGTTTCATTTTGTTGACATATTATAATCAAAACTTTTTACTGAGGGAGTTTTAGATATATCTTTGTTTCACTCCATAAATCAGAAAACACTGTCAACAACAGCCATACACAATTTTTTTTAAATACAATGTTGTATAAATCAGGCTATGAGTGATGTGTGAACAAACCCCTCTGTAGAAACATTCAGAATATATTGAGGAATGAAAGTGTAAAGTTTGGTGGATGTAAGAGCTACTGAAGTGGAGATTTCTGCATCAGAGTCTGAGAAAAAAGATATGTTTTGTTAAATTACAGACATTTTGAAGACACTACAGGTGAATATGGGTAAAAAAAATTGTATTACAATTAAAATTGCATGTTTAAATATGCAAATGAGGCATTATCTAATGGTAACTTTTGGGGAATTTAGGAGAAATCTACAGACGCAAACAGACACAAAAAGTAAAATAAACCCCTGAATGTGTATTTGGGATGTTTTGCCTCCACTAGTCTAAAAGAAGACTATGTAAACTATGTATTTGCTTGTTGTGTCTCCCAATAAAATTGACTTTGCCTTTTCTATGAGTTGACATTGACCTCCACTTAAGAATGAAATAACACTCAAAAATAAAAATGTGACATTAAAATAAATGAAATAAAGCCCACAAGCTATAAAACCCCAGCTGGAGTGGATCTGTGAGGGTTTTGATGAAGTAAAGGGGCATGCATCATTACTTCTGTTCTCTCTCTCTCGGTGTTTGGTTTCAGCTTCCTGTATGAAGTCTGACTTTATTTTTAGGATCCAAACTTTTTGAACTTGCTCATGAAAGTTGTGATTCACAATGTTGGTAATGTCGCTTTAAAATGCACCTACGTTTGAACATTGGTTGTTATAAATGTAACATCTGGGTGGAAAAGGTTAGATTAAACATCTAAGTTTTTCAAGGATCAGGCTCGAAGGTTTCAGTGAGTAGTCGAAAAGAAAGAATCATCTGTAAACGCTCAGCAGCAGTTGGGAAGCCAACAATCTGGCTTACTTTGGCTTCGACATGACACCCTGCACCTTTCTGCTGTTTCTGGGTCTTTTCTCCTGGTCGGTGGTGGGTGAGTAATCCTACTTTAGTTAATTTATTTAGTTTTTTGTTTCCCTTGATGTTATTTGTAGTTCTCAGGGCAACACAACAAGTTGGGTTAAAATACTGACACTGACATCTTAGGAAGTCAAACGTTAAGAAGTTGCATTTCCAGTTCTGTATGTCACAAGTCCTTTTTTATACGCAATGTGATTAACAGGAAAGGAACTGAGTGAAAAAAAAAAACACTTTCAATGCAGGTCAGACTTTAAAGGTGAGAGTTTTGGGGACTCTGGTCACTTATAAGGGTTAGTTAGATTTAATTTTAGGCAACAAAACCATGACGCAGTGTTGAACGCCGGTCTCGTGGTTGAAAGTCTTGGGTTTGTTGGTCTGTTATACACCTCCCCTACCACCACCATGTACTTGCTTTCTCTCTCCTGTGCTTCACATAAAACCTTTAAAAGCATCAAAACATAATGCAAAAGAAAAGAAGATTTAAAAAACAATTTAGAACATTCATTTAAACATTAAAAACAGTAAAACATTAAAAAGCTAAAAAGTTGCGGTGCAGTTTAAGAAATAAAATACAGTAGTGAAATGCAGAAATTGATTAATATCCTTGAATCTGGTTCAATGAAAGGCAACAGCAAACAGAAAGCGTGAGAGAAAACAGGCGTAAAGATGGCAGGCGGGTAACAACAAGCTCACAGAGGCTCCAAGAAGCAACGACGCAAAGAAAGACGAACTGAAACCAACAGAAATAAGACGGCAAACACACGAGACACTAATCAGATAACAAGACCCAGTCGGAGTCACTCAGGGGAGAGAGGAAGGCTGGTGGAACTAATACAACAGATACATGTTAAAAAACAAAAAGGAGGGAAAAACCACAGAGACAGGAAGGTACACGTGGAATTTCAAAATAAAACCTCCTTTTTTTTTTATTTTAACTGATTCAAACAAAATACAAATATATTTTAAATGATGTGAGATTCACTGTATTCCTTAATTAAGTCTTTACTGCTGGTTGAGTGCTTTTTATTAATAAATAAATACATAAAACAACTATTGTCACTAAAGCACCGTACTTAAGTATAATTTTAAAGGTACTTGTACTTTTCTTGAATATTTATTTTTATTATTTATTTCTACTTCTCCTTCACTAAACATTATGTACGTATTTCTTTTACTCCACTACATTTATTTGACAGATAAAGTTATGAGTTTCTTCAGTGATTGGTGGGATGCATTATTACACATGTGACTAAACCAAGAGTCTATAACGTAGTTTGAAGCATTAAAATGCTGCCTTCACCTCACGAAGCAATAATATAATCCAACACTCTGAAAAAGGAACTTTCTGTGGCCTATTAAGTATTTTAAATTAAGAATGTCAGACCTCTGCCTGTAACGCAGTATTTTTTACAGTGTGGTTTTGCCACCTTTTTAACCCTCATCTGTAGATCTGCAGATTGAGGACGTCTTGTTCCTCCTTTTTCTTTTTTCTTTTTTTTACACACTTCAGTGATTTGAATGAGGAAGTTGGCCTCCGCTGGCCTTCCGAGTCACAGTACTAAAACTTGACCTTACACGGTAGTTCAGTAAATATCTTTTGGGTTATCCGAAAGATTAAAAGTGTTTTTAAAGGAAACATTTACACGTCTTCAAGTCCGTCTTAAAACATTTAAAGGTGTCGCTTACTGTAATTATTCTTCCAGTAGCAGTTGAGCCATTTCAGTCTGAATCAGAGCGGTGGACAAACCGACATTACTGAATCTAGCTAATAACTTTGAATCTGATGGGTAAAAGCTAAAAAAAAAAAGATTAAAATGTGGTTCTTCTCTTTTTTGCCGCTCAGATTGTGCCGCCGATGGAAGTGGGTTCTTCATGTACGACAACTTCTGGTGCAACGTGCACTCCAGAGAGCGGGAGAAGGTGGAGTATCTGATCGACTTGTACTTTAACAAAGCGTACATGATGCAGTACAACAGCACAGTCGGGAACTGGACGGGCTTCACTCCGGCGGGATTCTTCACCGCGTCTAAATTTAACGAGGACCAGCACGACGTCCTGCAGAGGAAAGAGGAGAGGCTGCTGATCTGTGTCGACAACGCCGCAATGGTATTGAAAGTTATCGAGGACAACATTGGTAAATATTCAAACACTGGACACGTGATCTTCATTCAATCTCAAGTACGGAGATGTGGTTAGCGTAGCTTAGCATGAAGACGAGCAGCAGGCGGAAAACGGCTGACCTGACTCTGTCCAAAGTTTTCCGATGCACCCACGAACACCTCGAGTCAACGCATTGTGTCTTTTAAATTACATTTTTTATTTAAATCACGCGCAAGCAGGACTGCAAAAAGCACACTTTTCTGGTAAAAGAGAAGTACGGTGGTCAGCGGCGAGCGACGAATCAATGTTTGATCACGTCTGAGTTGTGCCACAAATACACAAATTATGTTTGTGTCGTTCTAAAATCACATCTTGCGCGTCGAGAAAGTCAGTTTGTCGTGGTATTAATTAGTCGGGGCGTCACGATTCTCCAAATAAACGATTCGATTTGACTTCCGATTCAATTATCAATTTGATTTTCAAAATAAAATGTATTTGTCCACCACTGACGACTATGCTGTTATTAGTTACTATTTGTTTTATGCCCTGTCACCTGTCATTTATGTTTTAAAAATTCTTCTACATGGTATCAAGCGTGATATTTTTCTTTTTTTGGGAAAAAAAACAAACAAACTTATTTCACCAGCCAATTGGGAACAAATTGTTAAACCACAAAAATAAGATCCACTAGACCGCAGGAGGGTATTTTATAACAACGGCTCGAAAATGAGTTACGTTCTAATTACGTATTTTCACCGTTTTGTACTTTTACGACAAACTGAAATTAAAATGATCATTTAAAATTGAGAAACACCACACAAGTGGCACAATTCAAACGGGATCTCGCCGTCGACTACCGTACAATAAGGTCCCAAGGTGGTCCACCAAAAGGGGCGGGACATCGCCTCTCTATTGGAATTCCAATTACAGAATATTGATGAAAAATGTCGGGCATTTTCTGAATAAACTCTCTCCAAAAACTGCAAACGTGCTGTTGCCTCTCAGATAGCGGACATCTTTCACTTAAAACTCTTCACCTTCTGGTTCCAGTCGAACCCAGCGTCACTCTTTCGGAGACCTCCAGCTCCGGTACCAAAGACGCGCTGGTGTGCAGCGCGTACGACTTCTACCCCAAACACATCAAGGTCACGTGGCTCCGCGACGGACAGGAAGTGACCTCGGGCGTGACCTTTAGCGAGGTGATGACAAACGGAGACTGGACCTATCAGGTCCACTCTTACCTGGAGCTCACGCCCGGCCGGCGGGACAGGGTCACCTGCACGGTGGAGCACATCAGCTTCAGGGAGCCCAAGGTCTACCACTTGGGTGAGGACGGGGCTTTTTTCTTTTTTTTTTTTTTTACCAATTACAGGAATTGTCTATAATGCACATATAATAGATGCTTCTCTTATTATTCTGTTGCAGACTCGTCCGTTAAGCGGTCTAAGTGGAGCTTCGTGGGTGGTGGCGTTTGTGCCCTGCTGTTGGGAGCAGTGTTTCTGTCCTCGGGCCTCATCAAGTACAGGAGGAAACATTCAAACATTTGAGCCAATGAAATATTGTCTTTGTCATATTGTATATTGTCAACCTGGACCACATTTTACTCTCGTTCAATAAAACTCTATTTACATAGCAGTATATCCGGCTTCCTGCAGCAAAAGTAAACTGCAGTCAGTGAGCTGAGGTCTGTAAAGCTCTCTAGCTACTTACTTTTTTATTAAAAGTTTATTAATATTGAATTGTATCCAAATTGCACTAAATTTGAAAAAAGCACACCATGGGGTCCGCGGCAATACACACAAAGTGTCTAGAGGATCAGATGAGGGGTTCATCGAGTTAGATGGGGAAGTGGTGCACTTCAGCCTCTTGTGGCTAAAATGAGTATTACACCAACAACAAACACTCTTTAAAATATATTCACCTGCCTCTCACAGATGAAAAACGTTACTTAGAAAGTAACTTACCTGTTTGATTTTTTTTTACCTGGAGAGAAAACAAGTCAGTGGCCTCTCAGTGCTTCTGTACAAAATACTTTAAAAAAAATGCAATAAAAAGTGACATGGGAAGGATTTGAAACTGTAGCCTACGGCTGGCAGCCGGTTTGAGGGTGAAATGTGCAACAGTTTAGTTGTTGGAGACGCTTCAGCTGGAACCACGGCAGCGTGACCGAAAACTCAAACATGTCTGAGCTCCCAGGGCGACCCCCCCCCCCTTCCCCCCTCCCACAGTGGTTCCATCCCACCGTCGCCACGGTTACACACTCAGGACAAGGAGAGAAGTGATGTATATCTGTCAGAGTGGGAACTCCGTCTCCACGGCGACGGTAAACAGGTCTGTCAGTGTGACTTACACACAGGTGAAACATTAGCCAGACGGAGATAAAGACTCCACACACACACGAACACACACACACACACACACACGAACACACACACACACACACACACACACACACACACACTGGACAGATGGCGGATTCACAGCGAGCATCCGAACCCGTCAACTTTGTGCATCAAGACGAAATCTGGTAAACCTGCTAACTGCTGCTTGTTTCATCTTGTTTCTGGTGGGGGGGGGCGGGGGGGGGGGTCAGACAGACTAGTGTGGTTGTTACTTAATTGTGTTTTTCCCTGGCTGTGATGTTGTGATCCAGGATTTTTTTTTTAAATGAAAACAAATAAAATATAAACTTTTAAACCAGCTAGTCATCGGGATGTCTAAAAATGTTTAGGTCGGAGCGCTTCCTGGTATCAAATAGAGTTTGTTTGATTATTTTCTTTGTATAACAACAATTGTAGACAGTATAGGTGTGTGTGTGTGTGTGTGTGTGGGCGAGGGGGGGTTAAATACCTTTATCTTGTTTAAAAAAATACAATCTTTGTCTTTCTCAATGCTTTTTGTGAATGACTAGTATTGTTATTACTGTTAGCATTATTAGCATTATTATTATTATTATTATTATTTCACTCACTCCTTGTTCCTTTTCTTTTTGTCTTTATCTTGATTGTGTTGGATATGGAATGTGCAATAATAAATATGGCCAGACTAACTTATCATACCGAGAAAAAGTTCATTGTATTAATGAGATTTGCATGCGTCATTATAATGAGGAACATAACTCATTTTAATTAGATATGTTGATTTCTTTCGTTGTAACATGAATTATTCACTATTTGTTGTGCAGCAGTAACATAAACATGTTATTACAACATGAAAGATATTGTGAAAAGGGTCTTTTTAATTTGGGAAAATAATCTTGTTGTACAATGAAACTGGTGTGTGTGTGTGTGTGTGTGTGTGTGTGTGTGTCTGTGTAGGAAGGCACATTTAAAAGTTGAGAAGAATTCGGCCAAAGTCTGGCCCGACAAGTGGGGCTTCCTGACGGAGGTCTGTAAGGAGGTACGCACACACACACACACACACACACACACACACACACACACACACACACACACACACACACACACACACACAGCCCTCTATCAGTTGAAAAAGTACCACAGCAAGTGCATAAGACACTAAAACACACAGAAAATATGGAACAAAAAAAAATTGTGCCCTCGAAAGAAAACACAAGAGTTTCATCTCAAAAACACGCAACTGTTTCTGTTTTTATGTTTTTCAGTACGAGAGAGAGAGTGTGAAGCTGAAGGAGGCGGTCAGAGGGAAGCTATCCCATCATCCCCTGGCAGCACGACCTCCGACCCCTCCAGAAAAAAACATTCATGTATGCGACCGATCTGTCTGTCTATCCGTCTGTCTGTCTGTCTGTCTGTCTATCCGTCTGTCTGTCTGTCTGTCTGTCTATCCGTCTGTCTGTCTATCCGTCTGTCTGTCTGTCTGTCTGTCTGTCTGTCTGTCTTCGTCTGTGTTCTGTCTTCTGTTGTCTGTCTGTCTGTCTGTCTTCGTCTGTCGTCTTCTGTCTTCTATCCGTCTGTCTGTCTATCCGTCTGTCTGTCTGTCTGTCTATCCGTCTGTCTGTCTGTCTGTCTATCCGTCTGTCTGTCTGTCTGTCCGTCTGTCCGTCTATCCGTCTGTCTGTCTATCCGTCTGTCTGTCTATCCGTCTGTCTGTCTGTCTGTCTCTCTGTCTGTCTGTCTATCCGTCTGTCTGTCTGTCTGTCTGTCTGTCTGTCTATCCGTCTGTCTGTCTGTCTGTCTGTCTATCCGTCTGTCTGTCTGTCTGTCTGTCTGTCCATCTGTCCGTCTGTCCGTCTGTCCGTCTGTCCGTTTATCTGTCTGTCTGTCTGTCTGTCCATCTGTCTGTCTGTCTGTCTGTCTGTCTGTCTGTCTGTCCGTCACCGCCCATGTGTCTGTGTTTCCTTCAGGTGGGACCCCCTCCTCCAGTTCCTCAGACCTCTCAGGCCCTGATTGGTTGGCGTTCGGGGCATTCGCATCTTCTGCTGGAAAAGTATGCCACGGTGCATCATGGGAAGCGTAGTTTTATGGAGGAGCTGGGCTGGCCTTTCGGCTCTTGTAGCTGAGTGGAAGCCACCGTTCTGTGTCTTCTTGGCTAATTACTGACCCATGGAGCTACAAAGATGCAGCATTTAATAAAGACACTAATTAAATCAATCATGAGATTATATAATTATTTTTAAAAAGCATAATATGACAGGGATGGTCTGGAAACGCTTTTTATGTCCTTCCACAACCTCCAGGGTCTGATAATGAAACCAAAGTACTTTAAAGCTGCATTCTCTCTCCTGACCACCAGGGGGCGACTCCTCTGGTTGTATAGAAGTCAAAGCTTCATGTGTTAAAGCTGCATTCTCTCTCCTGACCACCAGGGGGCGACTCCTCTGGTTGTATAGAAGTCTAAGCTTCATGTGTTAAAGCTGCATTCTCTCTCCTGACCACCAGGGGGCGACTCCTCTGGTTGTATAGAAGTCTATAGAAAATGACTCTACTTCTCTCTTGATTTATTCCCTCAGTAAACACTGCTGGACTTTACAGCTTAGTGGTATGTGCCCATATAGATTTTAGATTTTTCAAAGATGGAGAAGGAGACAATTTGCTTTTAACATTTTTTTTTTCTGG
Source organism: Ophiodon elongatus (assembly GCA_016806645.1). NCBI lineage: Eukaryota > Metazoa > Chordata > Actinopteri > Perciformes > Hexagrammidae > Ophiodon > Ophiodon elongatus. Next base: position 114,601 of record JACSYO010000749.1, read on the forward strand.
CAGTAAATTAACTTTGTAATCTTGTAATTATAATATAAATCAAATTTGACTCAACAGATAAAGCCAAATTGTATTAATCTGGATCTGCAAGATAACTTCATATTACCACTTATAAGAAGAAGAAGAAGAATTGTAAATATACATTTTTAGGGATAGATAGATAGGTAGTTGCATAATTGTTTATTAACAATTAAGCAACTATCTAGTACATCTAGCAGTGTCTATATATAGCTATATATATATATATATATAGATATAGATAGATAGATATATACACACATACAACAACATATATTATTAGCATATGTTAATTATTTTGTTTTCAATATAATTAGGAATAATAATATATTAGAAATATGACTCAATCCTGTAAGATATTTTTAAACACTGCCTTGTCATCTGTGAAATTCCCCCCTGAAAGTCTGACGACGCGTCTTACGCGTGTGTCACGCTGCAGCGCTGACGTAATGACATAACGAGGCCTCTCCTGGAAAAACCGGAAGTAGAGACACAAAAAACAACAACAGCAGCAGCAGCAGCGGCGGCGGCGACCCGAGAGGGAGTGAGACACGGAGAGAGGCGACAGAGCGGTTTACCGGGTACCTGTTCGGTGTCTACACAGTGTCGGTTACACACACGCGCGCCCGTTGTTGTTTCTCACGTTAAATACCGACATGTCGCTGTTCGGTAAGTTGTTCGGCGGCGGGGGAAAGGGTGGCAAGGGGCCGACACCCCAGGAGGCGATCCAGAAGCTCCGAGAGACCGAGGAGATGTTGGCCAAGAAACAGGACTTTTTGGAGAAGAAGATCGACCTGGAGCTCGCGACGGCGAAGAAGAACGGCACGAAAAACAAACGAGGTGAGGAAAAAGCTTTCTCCTCCCCGAAGTTTTTGGCTTTTTTGACGTGTTAAAAGCGCTACTTAAGTTCGTGAGTTAGGCCCCGCGGGCTCGCGGCGGGGACCGAACCGGGAAGTAGGCATCTGACGGACTGCCTGAACACAAGTCGGCCAACACGGTCACCTCACTCCATTTTTTGTTTTTACCTTTTATGTGGGTCCTTTTGCCCTTTAAAGGGGATTTAAAAAATAATCTGCACGAAGGACCGTAATGCTGTAGAATAAAACCACGAGAAATAAACATTTCAAACAATAAAGGAGCAAAAAAAAAGACCTACGAACTTTGCTTTGTTAAGTTCACTTCCTCTAACAAACTCCAACGTGTTTCAAGTTTAATGACAACCAGCCAAAAATAAGCACACGTTTAAACTGTGGCCTACCACGTGCTTTTACTAACAGGTACATTTAATATATATTTAATGTGTGAATAATATCACATGTTCATGTCCTTTCTGTTTCTTCATATTGTATTTATACTACTGCTACTTCTGTCTACTCCACCTGCATGACACTACCTGTAGATGGCGAATCTCATGTGTGTGTGTGATATTTTTATATTCGAGTTGAGTTATTCAGTAGTTTTGGTAAGAAATAAGCTTTTTAAAAACGGTGTTGTACGTATTTCCAGAATCCAGTAAGGGTCTTCTAACCATCTGAATATAAATGTCTAGTTCTTATTTTTCCCAGCTGTGACTAGACAAACAAAGATGGCAGGTAGCGATAACTGCCTTCACATTTTTATGTATTTATGTACCATGTAAAATGATGTCATCTTTGGAAAGATAGCTTATCTTCTACCGCTGAAGAAAAGTTAGTCATGGGGCGAGGCAGTGACTACCTACTTGTTTATCATGGCCGACTATGTGTTTGTGAAGGCAGTGACGAGGCCTGCTGTCGATGTGCTCTTTTCAGCACTATTTAGAAGAGGGACCGATCATTTGACTCTGCTGGGGAATGATTTTCCAACTCTGGGAAGTTATAATTATAACAATAGTTTGCTCCTCGCCCTCGACACTTGAGAGGAACACAATAGAAATAGCGCGACACAAGCTGGTGCAGGCTGGTGGTTATTCTCCCTGGAATGTGGGCTTGAGCAGATTACAATGTCACAGCTCAAGTGTTAAATGTGCTGTGATTTGAGTGATTAAAAGGGCCTGAAACACGGTGACCACAATTCATTTTTCAGTCGGTTGATAGTTTGTGACTCACATTGGGTAAAAATCAAGAAAAACACAGCATTCTCTATTTTGCACGTCCACAGATCGAACGTGCACTTGATTTTGGCGTCTTCACATTAGCTGATTCTGGGACATTGTGACCAAATTAATCTGGTCCTCGTTAATTTTTAACCGGTTCTTATTGACTCAAGTCTCAGATCTAACACCTGTTAACCCTGTGGTGGTCCGGGAAGCAGCACATAACGTACACAGCCTCTCGGGCCAATGCATGCTGGGATATGCTGGATGTTGATCTCATGAAAACAATATATGAGGACCAAAATGCCGACATGGCCTCCGTAGCTTTCTGCTAAACGAGCTAGCAGGCTAGTGACTTAGCCAGTTGGTTCAGTTTAACCGAGGTGACGCTTCCTCTTTAGAGAAAGAGTCCACGAGACAAGACATGACTGTAACCTTTGGTCTGAAATAGTCAACCCTCTCTGATTCTGCCTTTTTAAAAAATATATATTTCATCCATTTACACCTGGAAGAAATTTAAACGTGGACAAAAACACACTAGCACAACTTTTGGCAACGAGCCGGCTCCGGTTTGTGGTGTTTTTTAAAATATTTAATGTTAATAATACTTTTCTAACAAATGTTGCCTCATACAGTTCACTATTTGTTAGGTTGGATAAAATCTAAGGCAAACATGGTGTGATGTAGTTTTAACATTATTCAGCTCTAATTGAAGTATTTACAGAGAGAGCACTTTGGTGATAATACCGTTTTGACGGGATATTTTTGGCTAGAAAACATGATGTGACTGTTTACATGCAGTCGGATTGCCAGCTCGGGCTGCTTGGAAACCTGTGATGCAACTATGCAAATCGTCTCGAGGAAAAATAAACGACACAAACACTCAGACTTCTGTGAGCTGTTACAACTGGGCTTTAAAAGTCTGTTTTTCATTACATAATGCTCCGGCCTCCGACTCTGAAACCCGACTTTCAACATAATTCATCCTCCCGGGGAGCCTTTGTAGTAACACAATTCATTAATTCCTCAAAGCAAACGTACCGAACCTGCCATGATAACAGAGTTTTGCAGCATGGCTTTCTCGGCTTTAACTTCTTGGTGCTTTACACATTTTACTACTGTACTTCTTGCCCGTCTCAATTTTATTAAGGCCCTTTTGACTTGAACATTTCCCACTCGAGCTGTTCCTCCAAGCTATAGAGAGTTAAACAAATCATGGAAGGGACTGAAGAATGACATCATTGTGAGAAAATGCTTATGTAACAGCAATTAACACGCCACTGGTATGTTTTTGCAAACAATTCATCATTGAAAAGCCCCTTTCTCTGGTAGGAATGACACCAGAGTAGCCAGTTACTGGATGTGTCAGTCACAGTGGTGAGGAAGCCTCCAGCTCTGATGCGGGCGTATAGTATCTTACATTTCAGTCGAGTAGAAATTTGACCTTACGCATAGAGACAGTCACTACTGTAAAATGAAGCAGGACAACAGAGAAAACAAAAGGTCACAGCATCAAAGTGACCTGAAATTTAAAGGGGAGGGGGGCTCTGAATGTAAGCTCTGCAACCAAAATAATCAAATAATGATTTGTGTAATGTTGCGTAAAGATGTTATCTGTCCAGGAATAGGGCCGTGTGCTGCTATAATCTGATGAAACTGGAACTGTCAGCTTCTGTCTGGCTCCTGGTGGACCAGACCGTCGTGTGTGTGTGTGTGTGTGTGTGTGTGTGTGTGTGTGTGTGTGTGTGTGTGTGTGTGTGTGTGTGTGTGTGTGTGTGTGTGTGTGTGTGTGTGTGTGTCCCAACGGTTGTTGAGAGATTTCACCAAAGTCCACAAACTCGGTGAAGACTCATGCACTGGGTACCATGCATATATGTGCGTTGCAGAGATAGCTTAGACTAAAATACCTGCTAACTTGCAGAAACCACATTTCACAAACCGCCACGTAAACATGAAACCTTGTGGCTTTTTTTTCTCCTTTTAGTTTAAGGGATTAAGAATTACCCAGTTATAAAGAGCCTAAGTACTCTTACCTGCGTTCCTACAACACTACATTTGCGTGACACCGGTCCTGGACAGGGAAAGCGTCTCGGTGGCCGCAACAAAGCTCATAGCTGTGCGTATTTGTACACAAGTAAAACACAAAATGTGCACTGAATGACTTCAGTTACATGTTGCTGCTCAAGAGAGCGACAGCATGTTTCCTGCTCACAGCGTACGCCTTCATCAGCCTCCTCCCTCCGCTCACATGATGATGACTCAGCTGATTTCTCATGTCGGCACCAGCGGCACATTCCCTGTCTCGGTTTAGACGATCGTTCCTGCGTTTTTTAAAAGCCGCACGGAGGAAGGCCTGTGGGGAAGTTCACAGAGAGACACTGAAATGCTGAATATGGGATTGTCATCAAGTAAAAAATTTCAAAATCTTTGCATTTGAGGAGCTTAGACCTATGAATGTTTGGCTTTTTATTTTGTTTATTTTGTAAAAATTAAATCTATTGTCAGAATAATTGTGATTTTTTTTTTTTTTTTTTTTTTTATAAATCTTTATCAACATATCAATTACTTAACTAGTTGTCACAGCACTTCTTCATCAATCATCAATCAAAACCAGTGAGCGGGGATCCTCCCAGTGGTCCCAGTCAACCCAAAAGTTGCCTCAGGTCCTAATTATAGTATTTAGGTATTATCTCGGTGAGACCAGATTTCTGTGTGCTTGATGAGTTTTGTTCTGGAGAGCGAACAGTGAGGGTACAAACCTAAAAAACAAGGCCTGACTGAAGCAGAGATTTGGCTCAGACGGGATTTGATCAGATTAACAGTCGTGCTCCGTTCGGGACAAACACCGACAGACGGCTCTCAGCTCCTCCGGCTCCTAATTTGTCCTCAAAGAGTAACAAAGTAAAGGGCGTCGGAGCAAAAGGTCCGCGGGTCACAGCTTCATGTGGCAGCTCCTCAGTTACTGAATCGTCTGTTTGTCTGTCTGTCTTTTTGTCCACACTTTAACCACTAATTCACACCGTAAAGACACAAGGCCCGTCTTAAAAGTAACCCCCGCTGGTTTGTTTAATGGTGATGACGTCAGCGGGGATTTAAAAAACCAGACTGAGGCTACATCCACACGACTACGTTTGCATTTTAAAACGCATTTATATTTTGCTACGTTCACACCGAGCGTCCGCACCACGCCGGAGTTTTAGAGCCCCGAAAGCAGAGGATACGTTTGAAAACTCCGGGTTCACGTCCTCGTGCGGACGGGCGTAAACGGAGAAGTTTGGAAACGATGACGTAGACGCCCGCGTTCGCTACTTGATTGGGACTCAGCGGTCACGATGTGTCCTTCCCTGATTCGTCGCGCCCTGATCACATGACTCTGAGCGACAGTTCGACTTCCTCATCGGTCCAAGTGAAGAAATCTCTTGTTCATCTTTTCATCGCTGTTCTTCCTCCGCTGTATTTTTCTACAACTAAACCAACTGCTGTGTGTAAAAAATCTGCTTCCTGTTTACACCACCACACACATGCCCAGTGTACGTGGATGGTCATGTGATATGCGTCTTCAAAGGTTGCCGTGTGGACGGAGATCTAGTGTGGACGTAGCCTCTGTCTTTTTGTCTCTTTTGATAGATAGATAGATAAATACTTATTAATTAATATTAATCCCGCAAGGGGAAATGTTTTTTCGGTACAGCAGCATTTTTACATACAGGTAAGAAAAGAACAATATATTTAAAAAAATAGAATAAGAAGAAAATAAGAAAAATGCACAATATATACAACAAATAGAATATAATAATAATAATATTAAATTAACTAACTAAACGAAACAGTAGTGCAAAGATGTAGCCAACAAACAAACAAAGGTGCTGTGGTTGATTTGGCCAGAGGTGATTTATTGTACAGTGTTTTAATCGCGAGCTCCACATTTTAAAGACTAATTTACACCTTACAGAAACAAGGCCGTCTTAAAAGGGATTTAAAAAAACAAGACTGAGAGTCCACAGCCTCCTCAACAACGAGCAAGCGGTCGCCCCCTGAACTAACGCGTGTCTCCCCTCTTCCTGTCCAGCGGCTCTGCAGGCCTTGAAAAGGAAAAAGCGCTACGAGAAGCAGCTGGCTCAGATCGACGGGACGCTGTCCACCATCGAGTTCCAGAGGGAGGCGCTGGAGAACGCCAACACCAACACCGAGGTGCTCAAGAACATGGGCTACGCCGCCAAGGCCATGAAGGCCGCCCACGAAAACATGTAAGAGAGACATTTAGAAACATGCTGAGGTTATTGTAAGGAGCGTAGCAGTAACTCACAATACTCGTGATACTTTTGGCTGTTTTTCTCCTTCCTTGTTTACCTTTGGAGGTGGCTGATGTATGCAAATGTCTCGAGGTCCATCATTGGTTTATATTTCTCCCTCTCTCTCTTTCTCTCTTTCTTTCTTTCTTTCTTTTTCTCTTCCTCTTCCCCCCACAGGGACATAGACAAAGTAGACGATCTGATGGCGGACATCACAGAGCAACAGGAAGTGGCCCAAGAAATCTCAGACGTCATCTCAAGACCGATCGGTTTCGGAGACGAGTTCGACGAGGTGAGAGCGTAGAAATCAGGAATCCTTCACTGCGTTGTAGTCGGTGGAGTCATCCTCCGTGGTGTTGTAGTGATGAACGATAAACCTTCGCAGAAGACACTTTGTACCGTACGAGTTCTGTAATATTTATCCGTGCAGAGCTGAAGGCTTGAGACGCAAAAATGAGGACATGCAAGTTGAATTACTTGAGACTTGAATATTGTGTGTAGTTGTGGCGTTTGGAGATCTGCCCGACCGTCGTGCATAGTTAATAAACAGGATGCACCATGAGTGTATGAAGAGAGCCGAAGTACGGCCTTGGAGGCAGGAAGTTGATTTACCTTTTTTAAAAAGAAAAAAAAAAAAATTATGATCTGCTGATATACAGACGTCTCTTTCCTAATATGTGTCTATGGGAAAATAAGTCTTTTTAGGGCCCAATTGCATCACATGACGGACTCTTGAAGTTGTAATTACACGTTTGGCCACTACAACAGTTGGCTTGGGATGCAATCAATGTCCCCATAACTTGCAGCTGCTTTAATGCACGGAGAAAACTCTAAATTCAGATGAAAGAAGTTAGCCTTTTGTTATAAAATGAATAAGTCTATTTCTGGGGTGTTACTTAATTGTGTGTTTGTGTGTGTGTGTGTGTGTGTGTGTGTGTTCAGGATGATCTTATGGCTGAGCTGGAGGAGCTGGAACAGGAAGAGCTGGACAAAAACCTTCTGGAAATCCAAGGAACGGAGGACGTTCCTCTCCCCAGCGTACCATCCACGTCACTACCGTCTCGACCGGGTATTAAATGTTGCTTAAAAAAATAAAAAAAACATCTACTTAACTCGCACACAAACAACACCATGCGGCACAGAGTCGATATCAGAAAACCAAATAATGTGAATTCATGTTTTATTTCTGTTTTGTTCTTTTAGCCAAGAAGAAGGAGGAAGAAGACGAGGACGACATGGCGGACCTCGAGGCCTGGGCGGCTACCTAAGCTAGCTTGCCCCTGCTAGCTAGCTAATGCCCCTCTCCCGTCGGTCTCTGTGCTACCAGGCTGCTCCCGGACATCTGGAACCGAGACAGGGACTCTGGGCTGCTGAGCTGGCTGCTAGCATGCTGCTCCGTCTCAAAGCCCACACAATAGCTACCCATACCCCGGCCCCTAAAGTACGCACTTGTTCACATATTCACCGACTCAAAAGGAAACAAACCCAGGCTCTTCTCCTCTGATTAATGTCACGGTACGAATGTCTTCTGCTCCAGCTGTGCACGCCTCTAAAGGGCAGAGAGTTTGCAAAGCAGCCTGTGGTCGCGTGTATCAAAGAGGGAAAAAGGCTACATGAATGCGCCCTTTGGCCAGAAGAATGCAAATGCATACTTCTAGGGGAAGGTGTGTAGAGGAACAGGACGAGGCTTCTTTTTTGTTTTTCGTTTTTTCTGGGAGGAAAGTGAAGAAAAGCTGATGTATGTTGGGAGGGGGGGTCAAAGACGACATGATTCAGCCCTTTTTTCTGCTTCCTGCGTTGTCGTCTCTTTGCTCTTCTTCGAGGTGGAAGACGACCCATCGTCTACACTACACCATCTCTGCTGAGATCTCAGCAGAAGGAAAGAAAAGGATGAATAATGGAAATGTTGGACTTTGTCATTGAAATATCGCTGTCAAACTAAAACATACTTATTTTTTTTTCTTACAATTCACAATGCTGGGTTAACAATAAGATTTTTTATTTATTTAATTAATTTTTTTAATCAAAATTAAATTTGAAAACAAATTATCTGGGAAAAATATTTTCTCTTAGATTAATCTAAAAGTATAAACTTTTGTAAAACAACGCATCCATAATTATTTTTCTTTGTAAAACTGAAAATAATTTTTCTTTTTGGTCTCAAATCCCAAATAATCAAAATAGAATTTAAAAACAAATCCCAAATCAAATAAAAAAATGCATCTTATCGTCTCTACTATTTCATTTTGTGACTGAGGGAAGCACATCCTACTTGATACCGTAGCTCGGTGATTCCCGACCTTTTTGGTTTGTTTGTTTTTGTTTGTTTGTTTTTGTGACCGTTTAAAAAGAGTTGTGAACTTCCAATACGGCTGCCAGAGGGCACGTTACAACGCCTCGCTCCTCAGTATAAAATTGCACGTGCCTGACACCTCCAGCGCCTTGTCCGTCTGCGGTTTAACAGCAATGTACCGTGAGAAAATCCTACATTGGTTGAATAATAATTGGTTGATAGTGTGTGTGTGTGTGTGGTGGGGTTTATTTTTTTTCAGCCTTTTGACACAGTGACCTCTTGTGAATATTCAGTCAAATTGAGATGGTGAGCTGGATTTTTCTTCTCTTTTTTTTTTTTTCTTTCTCCATTTGCTCTTCACTCACCTGTCGTAAGAAACTGATTTCGAACATGAGACGCGTCGGCTCCACGTTCGTCTTCATGATCCGACTTCCGCTCGTTGCTCGCGGCTTAAAGCTGCGAGCTACACTTCCTGTCCTCCCGTCGGCAGACACGGACTGGGGTCGGCCCGCAATCGAACGGAGTGGGTTGAGACTGTAAAAGACTGTAAATCTTTAAATAAAAGAATTAAATGAACTGGAGATATGAATGTTGTGCTCATTTTTTATTTTTTTTTGCACCGCAAAGTCGCCGTAGTTGCGAGCGGGTCGACCCCAGTCCGGGTATTTCTCAAGAAACTTGCATATGCAAATAGTTTTTGGTTTTTCGTCCTTCCTGTTTACCTCAAATGTCACTCATGTTCTTTCCGGCTGCGCAGGAACACGGTGCGACCGGTAGCCGGTTCTGCTCGGAGCTGTGCAAAGACGCCATGTTGCTCTGTGACCGAGGATGTATATGGTTCATCTTAATAAAGTTGGGGTTTGGTGGAAAACGTCGGCACTGTTGCGTCTGTTCATTCGGGAATGAGTTTCCCTTTCAGGCCTTCCAACTTCTAAAACAGCCTAGCCTGCCTGTGACAGAGGAAGGGAGTCCAGATCTGAATGACTTGTTGAATCACATTTCAGATTACTAATTAGATAATTAATTACTCTCACGAGAGCCGTAACAGTGCTCTGAAACCCGATTGTGATGTTTCAATTATATTGTGATTTGCATCCAGTTGTTTCTATACTTTCTCCTCCTCCCCTCCCCCCTCCTGAGGTATTTTTGTGATGAGTCATCAATAATATGTTGTCAACGACACTTAAATGTTTCAGAGGAAGGGGAAAGAAATAACTAACGCATGGATACAGGATAAGATCTTGGAATGTGTTTCACGGTTAGCTTGCTGCTAATGTCGAAACGTCCACACGTGGAACACTGAACAGAACTAGTATGCACCACAAAGAGGCTGCTTTTGTATAAATCTACACTAAGATGTCCCTCACGCTGTTCACGGTCTGACTTAAAACATTGAAAAGAGGTATTTCACGGTTGAAGACTCATGACCTTTTACACTCATTCGGCGGGCCGGTTCGGGCCCTCGGGACGTTTGATTGACGCCCTTGCTTTAAAGGAAGCAATACACAACATTCTGAACATTAATAAAGCAGCAAACAACTCTAGCTGTGTGAAGATAAAGAGGAGTAACGTCTACATGAGCAGAGAGAAGTCTCTTCCTTCTGCATGTGCTGTTATCCGAGCTTCTCTTTGCTTTGTTCCTGTAGCCTAGCTAGCAGCGCGTAGCTAGGAGCTAGCAGTGTGTAGCTAGCAGCGCGTAGCTAGAAACTAGCAGCGCGTAGCTAGAAGCTAGCAGCGCGTGCTTTTGGATTTTTGTGAGCGGATCGGCGCACCGTTGGCTGCAAGCAGTGTCGCGCTGTTGAGAGGCAATAGTGAGGCTCCTAATCTCATAATATGCACCTTTAAGTGCAAACAAGATCAATCTTCTAAGTTTTGTTACCACATTACCTGTTTTTTTTGTCATTAAAACCATTGGTGCTCACTGAAACCTGACGACCTAAATATATTTTGTTTTGTGTGTAATTTAGGAATGAAAGTCTTTATTATAGTGAGCAAATTAGCATATTTTACCTTGTAGACATTCATTTAATGCTCCCTAATTAAATTTACAAGAACACTTAACTTATTGCACTTTAGTTCACATAGCTTGGATGCAGTTTTAATAATAATAATAAAGTTATAAAGAAAGAAAATAGGAATAATCATATTGCTTAAATAATCATATTTACAAGGAAAAGCAATATTCCCTGTGAGTTTTAAAAATCTGAAAGAAAATCATTGTAGAGTCTGGAAGAAGGTGAACTCGAGTCTGTAACGTTCCACGGTCACCAGAGTGTTGAACTACAATTTAAACTTGCGGTACTTGAGACCCGATAGGGTGGCGGTCCTGAGCAGGGGCCCCTGAAACGAGCCCCTAAAATTAGCCGTAGTATATTTAGTGCTTCTACCAGAGTGCTGAGCTCAGCCGCTTTAGCTTGAGGCTTCCTCTCCCGGTATTTCCAGGCTCTCCGTCACTTTGTTTTCCATCCATCCATCCATTATCATTTTCAGGCCAAATTAGGCTTCTCAGAAATGGCATCATTTAGCACGCGAATAGTACTCTACATACTCTAGAATATTTACTCTGAAAAAAGGTATTTGATCTGCCTCCGGCTGTGTGTGACTTGGCCCAATCTCATATCAGTGACCAAACGAGTGGAACCGGAGAACCTAACGAGGAAATGTGTCTTTTAATATCAGTCATCTGTTCTACTAACATTAAGCTTCACTACACCGGTTAAATTATTCAGTGAGGTTGAAATGCATCTCTGATTCTTCTTGCTCTGCTCATTGCTGGGTATCTTAATATGTGTGTCGAAAAAGTACTCAAACTCACGATAGATAGCTAATAAAAAAAACACAAATCCTTCATTCTAATGTGAGCTTTAGTAAAAGTAACTCGTAGGCAGTATTTTAACACTTCATCATATTTTATATTTCAGCAGGTTTTTTTTGTGTGCATTTGACGGTAAATATAGTGGAGTCAAAACAATGCTAATTCCTTCTGATAGAATTGGTCACACAAAATGTGAGGCTTCTGAATATTGTTGAAAAACAACATCAGTGTGTGAGGACCTTTACCCCCCCTCTTTCCCCTGAGAAGGTCCGGTGGGGAGGAGATTCTTGGGCAAAGGTCAAGGCCGGGGTCAGAGTTGGGCAACGGCTATTTTTTGTGCATACACTGATACAACACAGTATATCTTTTAAATGTGTATCTTTGCTATATTCCCAGTTATTGGTGCATCCTGTGTATGAAAGGTGCTGTGCAAGTAAAGTATCTTCTTAATATTATTACAATATCATTTAATATACTTTAATACGTGAATTGTATTAAGATTGTTATCTTTGCACTGTAAAGTTGTTCTTCACTATTTCACACATTCGACACCTTGTTGCCGTTTCTCAGCTCCATGTTGCCCTTTTTTTATTTTTTTCATTGCCTTCTAATTTTTAGCCTTTTAGTTTATTGGCCATTTTCACCCATTTAAAGCCCCTCATCCATGACTGGTATCTCCCATAGGATACTGGGCGTGATTGTGTGGGTTTTTTTCTTCTTTTTTTTTACTTTATTTCACCCATTATCAATCTGTTTGGGGCCACAACGTGCATTCAGAATTTCCCAGTTTCCAAAGCCAAGAGCAGATACTTAGCTTCCGTAACCAGACCATGCGTCCTGACTGGCTGAACTGCATTGACTGGCTCTGCCGGCTTTCCTCCAGCTGCCTCTTATACAGCACCAATAGTCCTTACGAAACAACCACTAATTTATCTTCTAGCACGAGAACTTTTTCCCCCGACATTCTCTCACCAGACGTACCTTTAAACTGCCGAAAGCAAAGGGCAGACGCTCGGCTTTGGCTTCCGCCCGCATTGCGTTTGCTTACATTGCACGGCGGCTGGGTCCGTTTCATCGGAATGCCACAGGTGTCTGACCCCGGGTTGCGTCAGCGTAAACTAAAAATAATTAGTGTTTTAAAATAAAGTTTTGACACATGCACGGCCCCTGTATGTGAGATAGGGCCGCAGGATACGGTTATAATGCTGGGCCTGTTTTGCTTTGATGTTCCTCTTTGGTGAAACAAACGCTTTAAATAAAATAAAGGCAATTCATCAATTCAACAAGCAATTAGCATGGACACGCAGAAAAAAGGGCATTGTCGCTTTTGTTGGTAATTCAGCCGTGTGTTTACCTAATGCCAGTGGTGGAATATAACTTTCAGCATTCACTCAAGTGCTATACGTAAGTACACATTAGAGGTACTTGTACTCAAGTATTTCTAATTTATGCTACTTTATACTTCTACTGCACTTCATCAGAGACACATATTGTACTTTTTACTTTGCTACATTTGTCTGACAGCTTTAGTTGTACCTTTCCCGTCCAGTGAAAACCATGTAATAGTGTTTCCTTTTTTGTGTGGAGAAAATACTCCTATACTTCTTGAGCTAAATAAACTATTTAAAAAAGCCTCGTGGATCAGCTGGAAACAGGGCGTTTTTTTCTGAGCTCATGAAAAGTTGACTTTTCAGACACACGTGATCGTCATAGGACAACGACGCTAAAAAACACACAATGACTGTATAGAATATGAGGCATTGCTTAGACTTATGTCAGTAAAATGCTAAATACACATTAATGCAGCAGTAGTATTATTTAAAAAACATTGTATATAATAGTAAAACACTTTCTGCCATGTTTCTCCATAAGGAGAAGTTTACTTTTCACACTTTAAGTACATTTTACTGATAATACTCATACTTTTACTTAAGGATGGTTTTGAATGCAGTACTTTTACTTGCCGTGGAGTATTTTCACCATTTATTATTAGTACTTTAAAGGCTCTGAATACTTCTTCCACCACTGCCTAATGCATACATGTTACATTATGTTATGGTGACCCATTGCCCAGTTCCGGTGCATATTCACTTGCTGTGTGTTTAACATTATAGTTCAGTTCAAAGAACTTGCAGGACAACATTTCTATTGGTACAGGTAAGAACTTTACAGGATGTGTTTGGTAAAATGTGTTTGTCAGATTCAGAATCAGAATTGTTTATTTGCCAAGTACGTTGCACATACATAGACGAGGTGAAAGATGCATAACAATAAACATAGACATAGAATAAAACAATAAAAATAATAAAAACAACAAACAGATAACAGTACTTTAAAACAAGTATATATTATAAAATAAAAGTGGCATAGTGTATCTGCCAAATGGGGAAAAAGCCAAGGTCCACACCATCAGGTCCAGTCAAAACTTGTTTTAGAAACGCCCCTACACAGCACCTGAGGCTTATCATTGGCTGGCTGGCCCACATCCACCGCTATCCAATCAAATCGCTCGCACGCGGGGCGGGAGCTCCCGCAGCCAATGGGAATCCAGAACGGATCCGTTATTTGACCCGCCCCCGTTGTGTAAACTGGTTTGAACATGGGCCCTCGACGATAAAAAGCGAGCCGTCATGTTCTCGTCCCTCCCTCTCTGCCTCTGCACGTCGGTTCGGCTTCCGCTGCACTCAACCTCACCGAGACAAAACACCAGAAAGCAACAATGTCCGAGAAACTAAACTACAAAGTTGGTGAGAGTCCAGATTTATTATTTTTAACCGTTCGTACGAGATAGGTTTGAGGGGGGGCGGGGCCGGCAGGGATGGCGGTTTGTGTGCTAGCATGCTGGGAAGTTTATGGTAATGTAAATGTAACGGCTCTTCAAGCTGCCGGATTTAAGCCAAAAAGCTTATCGTCAACGAAGGGATTGTGCCAGTAATTAGATATTTGACTTATTTATTGCTAATTACAGGGTTTAGGTTATACTGCTGGCTCTTGTCTTGCTTTGTACTAGCACGTCGCGCGTTTTTATTTAGGGTTTTTGCATATTTGTTGTTTGTTTTTTAGTTTCCGGCTTGTAAATGTCCACTTCTCGACACGCAGTTTGTTTAAATCTGAGAATGAATCGACATGTAGCCGCACCGAGCATGGGCTCCTCTGAACACAGACGACGTCCACGGCGTCTGGATGTTGTAGTTTATTAGTGGAGCCGGAGGCGTCGCTCCCCTTCTGCCCGAACTGTGTTTTCAAACTACAATTCCCGTGATGCCTCGCGCCCCGCCGCCAGTTTATTCTCTTTTTTTACATGAGTGACAGAAGCAGGCAGAGACCGAGCTGCACTGTGTGCAACTTGCGTTCCGTAGTAAAGCTGCGACTACACGTGGTGCCACTGTGGAGCAGCTTTGAGGGCCTAGTGCTTTTGATTACAAGCAGTGTTGTAGTTTATTAATTGGAGGGAGAAAAATTATACTTAATAAATATAAGGGAAACATACAAGGGGGGGCAAATAACAGAAAATAAATGCACGCTTTGCTTTGAGGAATTAAAAAGCGCTTAGAGATGAAGACCAAACTGCATTCAGTTGAACAATATAATGTAATGCATGTAAAACGGGAGATGTTGTCCTTTTAAATAACTGCAGTTGTTGGTTAATAGTGCAAATCATATCTACCAAACTAGCTGGGCTGCTGTGAGGCAGCTGGTTAGAAGCAGAAGGAGTTACACAATGTTCTGCTAACAGATAGCCGGAGGGCGAAGTCCAAACATTCTCCACAAACTACATGCATTCAAGTGTCAGAGTTCCTCTGTGGCGGTCTGTCGAGTCCAGACATGTTAATTGATGCACAATCACTCATTTACTACAAGCAGTCAATCAGTGCCCCCTTTCTTTTGGTGTGTGCTTGCAAGTTAATTACATTTTTGGGACATTTTATAGGATTAAGCAATTTTAGTGTGTTCCACTCACACAAAGCATAACTTCTTTTTTTAATATTCGTAAAGTAAGGCGTTACATTTAAAGCCGTGGTTTGAACGTAGCAAAATAAATATGAACTTAATATCATCCTGGCATTTGTTCTCTTTTCAAATGCCTGGTTTGAATTGTTGATACAAAGGTGCACCTGTGCATACATGTACTGCCAGCGCTAATGCTGCAGGCTTTGGATGGGATTTGAACCTCAATGCCTGTCAAATGCCAACATTGGTGCTCCGCTAGCCATGCAGGAGCACACAATGATTCACACGTGGTAGTTAAATCAGCTGAGTGGCATTTTTTTGTTGTTTTAATCCATCCGTGTGAACCTGTGAACCTAATCCTGTCTCTGGCTGGTCATTCAGGCCCGGGCCGGTTCGGTGCAGAGGTGTATGTGTGTTTGAACAGGGTTCAGGCTCTGGTGGCGTTGGAGGATGGACTTGTACTTTGGGACTTGCATCCCTGTTTGCCTGCAGCGTTGTAGAGAGCGCAGCTTGGAAACAGAGCGCCTGGCTTCTTAAGTCAAGACGCTTTCTGTTGTATCATGATAATATCGGGTTATTATTAAATTACACTTAGCCTGGTGGTAAACCTGCAGCGCTTCCTGCATGTGTGTTTTTTGCAACGGTGTCTTTTAGTCTGCAGGGATATATATCTATATATAGCTTTATAGTAGGTCATGATCATCAGCTTGGTTTGGGGGGAAACACACTTTGTACAAAGCCCTGTAAGGACAAAGTGCTGCTGAAGAAACAAGAAGTGTCGAGCCACAGGATTTGACATGGACCGCAAACAGTGACACTTTTTAAGCAGCGACTCAAAGTTGTGCAGTTTAGCAAGGTTGTAAGTAACCCTCACTTATTCTGCATCGCCTCTTATTCATCGTTATTAACTTGTTCTGACGCGTTCGAGAGGAGGGCCCCAAACGTTGTTGCAGCTCATGCTTTCAATAGGTATAATGATACTCATGGAGTAATGTTTCAGAAGTATAGTTACACCTCCTTATTGCTTTCATTTAGGAAGAACATGTTGTCTCCTGCACCAGCTGCTGTCTGGAAATGAAAGGAGTGACAGTACAGGCAGCTGTGTGGGTAACCCCCCCCCCCGACCCCCCGACCCCCCCAGGACAGCAACAACATAGTTGAGAGACGGCTATGTTCACTCGTATAAGAAATTGAAACCGTATTTTAGTTGCACCTAGGGAAAAAAAAAAAAAAATCCAAGATATCATTTATCTGTTTTCTCAAGACTTCTTTGTTTAAACTCCAGCGGATTTGTGATGAGAGATTTAACGGGTACGGCGGGACATCAACGTGAAGGCATGCAATGACCAGTTTTTGTTTTTTCATCAGGAGGATGTCTATACTGATGTCTGGTCCTGTTTCTGAATAAATAAAACCTTTAAATCTGCACACATGGCAGGTTCGAGGTTAACGAAATCTAGTTAATTGTGAATAGAAAGCTTTCGGTGACTAACCTGCTGAGGGTGCAGGTTCAACAAGCTTGGTGAGAATGTTTGTGGTAATTATGTTTTAACATGCAGTTGTCCTCCTCCCCCTCTTCTCTCTCTCTCCTAGCCGACATCAGTCTGGCCGAATGGGGGCGCAAGGCCATCGACATTGCGGAGAACGAGATGCCCGGTCTGATGAAGATGAGGGAGCTGTACGGCAAGACCAAGCCGCTGAAGGGCGCCCGCATCGCCGGCTGCCTCCACATGACCCTGCAGACCGCCGTGCTCATCGAGACCCTCACCGACCTCGGAGCTGAGGTGAGGTTTTACCCGCAGCTTATTAATAATCAGAGTATCCGCTGATCATTCATGGAAAAACAGAAGAGTTGTACAGATCCAAAAACTAAACACAAACTTTTTCCTTTTTTTATTTTTTTTATTTGAGAGGTGCGAGACAAAACACTCTCTTCCAGATTGTCTGTTAGTCTTTTATGTCCCTTTTTTTTCTCTTTTTTTTTTTTTGCTTTCTTCATTCATGTGAAGCATCTTAAACAGATTGTGTGAATTATAGGCCGATATAGTTATTACATATGAATGATCTGTTGCATGAAAGTGTGTCGTCCAAATGAGCGTCATCAGAGATGAGAGCAGTATAACCTGGAATGTTCTGCCTTGCTAAAGTGCACTACAGCAGTAGTTACTGAGGGGGGGGGGGGGGCAAGTTTTATTGATTTGTTTGAACAAACTGTTTCAGTGAGTTTGGGGTTTCTCTCTCCCCTCCTGTCCGTCTCAAGGCCGGCGTGTTCTGTTATCATGTTTTTTTATCTGTCTGACCAGGACTGGTTTCATCCTGCGGGAGCCAGCAGCTCGAGAACCAACAGAATAAATAACCTCGGCTTTCCCCCCTTAATTTATTATATGTCTCTCTACCTTTTGGTGGTGGGAAACTCTAATTCAGTGTCACTTGCAAATCTACCTTCCATCATACCACCTTTTTATTTTGTTGTTGGTGGTTGTTGTTTTTTTCTTATTCTGAAAAGTGAACTTTAAATAGTCTTAGTGCTGCTTGGCTTGAATGTCACGTTACAGTAGTCCCTAGTTTATTGGGACAAACCTGGGTATAAAACCCACTTTTACATGCATCTCAACAGCATTTAGATTTCCATGTGGAGATTTCTTTCAAGCTGCAGTGGAGAGGTTTGCACACTAGATGGCAGCAGAGTGTTCACAATGCAGCTCTTTCATTTCTTGTTAGTTTAGTGAGTTTGATCATTCAGAATGACGTGAATCATTTAACACACTGTGGTGTTGCAGCTGTGTCACATGGAGGAATACTCTAAAAAAAAAAACTAAATAAAAATAAAGTGTCTACGTGGGACTGGGCGACGATTCAATCGGATAATTTATTGTCTTCCAATGGAATCGTATCGTGATGAATTTACACATCGTGACACACACTTGCATCTAAATCGATGATAAGATGCCCATTAACTCTGAATTTATAGGCATTTTGCTTATGGTAATGCACCAGTGTAGTGAAATTAAACAATTGTCAATCTGATGACTCTCTGTGCATGCATAGAAAAAAATACACGTTTTCTTCTCTAATTTCACTTGAAACTCAACTTCACTTTGCACTAAAGTTGTCAATAAAATGAGGAAACTCTTTTCATTTGTAATGTAGTTAATACACAAATGAGGTTATAAAAATAGGCTTTAAAAATAGACCAGAAAACATTAGTTATCGAGATATGAAATGACCCGTAGTGTGAAAAGACAGTTCGTAGGAAATGAGTGAACGGCTTCAGATTTTAAGAACCTTGTCAGAAACTCTTTTACGTGTCTATAAAACCAGCTCGCTGCAGAAGAACCAGGTTCCTTAATTTCATGTACAATACGCTCAACAACTAGAGTTTCACCGCTGGAGGCTGTTTGTCATATGAGCTTTTATTATAGCTTCAACTTCACTGCCTCCCAAAAGTATTTCATTCTAGTACGTTTATATAATGAGATTAATTCACGTGAACGCAGTCAAATAATGAGAAGGAAGTCGGATGCTGAGGTTCTCTCCTCTCTCTCTCTCTCCTCAGGTTCAGTGGTCGAGCTGCAACATCTTCTCCACTCAGGATCACGCTGCTGCCGCCATCGCCAAGACTGGTGTTCCAGGTAACGCAGACCGCCTCCACCTCCACCTCCACCCGTGTAAACTGAATTATGAAGCGTCCAGGTCAACCAGTTGTCTGACACGTCTGCAGATTTTCAATCTAAGATCTGTAATTGACAAATTATTGTTAAAAAAATTCAGGTGATGAGCAAATGAAGATGTTCTCAAAAGTCCCATCTTTGCAGTAAAAGTTGTTTCTTAACTAAATGTAACGTGCTTCCAGTATCTTTTTTTATTAATTTTTTTTTTGTGCCATTTATCGTGAATCAGTTATTTTTTCCAGGATAATCGTGACATGAAGTTTTCATATCGCCCTTCCTAGTGAGGGCCAACTGTTAGCTCAGCCTTTTGACGTAACGATTTCAGTGTCCAGTGAGGAAAAATTAAAACTTGCACAAATGTCAAATAATAAATAATATTGTATTTAAATGACTTTAAGCCCCTTGAGGTGTTGCAGCTCAACTGAGTGTTGCAGAGAGGGAACGGTGGGAGTCTGCACTGAGACTCGGCAACTCACCGTGAGACCATTTAGATTTGCTGTCGGGTCGTCTCAACTGACACACGCCCCCTCCCCCCCCCCCCTCTCTCTGTTGTGTAGTGTATGCGTGGAAAGGCGAGACCGACGAGGAGTACGTGTGGTGCATCGAGCAGACGCTGTACTTCAAGGACGGAAAGCCTCTCAACATGATCCTGGACGACGGAGGAGACCTCACCAACATGGTCCATCAGAAGTATCCCAAGCTGCTGGCAGGTTGGTGTGTTTACATGCGGTTTCATTGTGTTGTGGCCGGTCGGCAGATGTTTGACTGATTTCAGTGAAACCGAACCGCAACTAAGCTCCTGTGACATCTATTTGTCCGCCTGTCAACTCAGTTTGGTAGTTCACCAGATGAAATCTCTGGGTCTGTTTTTTTTTTTTTTGGGAAAAAGCATCACCAAAGTAAATGACTAAGCTGTATGGAAGCGTTTTGGACACTAGATGGCGTCAGTGGTCTGACACGAGCTGGTTCACGGGGCAACTTCTGTCACGTTACATCATTTTGAATTGGCAGCAAATATTTTCAGCCATTAACTTGTATTACTTCTAAAACTTGGAGCGGTGTCCTCCTGGTGTTCTGAATCCTCTGGATGTTGTGATTGTGAGACTTGTCTTTTTTTTTTTTTATTCTCTCACCGACAGACGCACATTGTGTCTTTTTGTATTTACTCGGATAAAGCCTTTTTTTAAATGACTGATTTTTAAGAACATGCACAACTGTTAAGAGAAACCGCAGAGATGTCAACACTGTAATGCACTATTTACAATTACCGTCAGAGCATGTCATTGGCCATTTCGTGAAATTGGCAGGCAATTCTTGGCTCGCATTAAAATGACAACCGGTTTATAATATGTGAGAAATATGGACCACAAAATATATATTTACTGCCCACATTCTGCTACGTGATGTGATTTTGGCTGTTCAGCTGTATGAGAGAGGGGATTAGTCCGTCTGAGCAGACGGAGACAGGTCGGAGGTCGTCTCCAAAAGTAGAGCTGATGGACAAGCTGGCGTTGGGTCACTTGAGGGGCCAAAAAAAAATCAAAAGACTTCAATGCTGAGGGGCTCATGGCTCGGTGTGGAGAATCGGCACAAACAGTGCAGAAAATCTAATATTTGACACGGAAAGAATGGATGAACACACAACCTGCTGGATTCAATCTGTCATAAAGCTTTTATTCTCTTCACATTTTGGCAAAATGGCAAACAACATATTTTCAGTTTTGGCATCCAAAAGCTGTTAACTCTTAAATGTTAGTGTTGGCGTAGTTTTATGAATTGAAAACCTCTCGTTCAACTCACTATTTCTTTATGCAATAAGTACTTCAAAGTAGAACTGTGTGTACTGTGATCCATAACTACGTGACCTTGTGTTGTCAGGTATCCGTGGCGTGTCGGAGGAGACGACCACAGGTGTCCACAACCTGTACAAGATGATGAAAAAGGGCGAGCTGAAAATGGCCGCCATCAACGTCAACGACTCCGTCACGAAGGTACGCGGCCTCCGAACCTTTACTCCTCTCCAGCTGGACAGTGATGAGGGAACAGTGTTAAATACTCCTTTTTTAAACTTGTTGAATGAATAAGTTTGTCTATAAAGATCTTTTTGTATTGAATAAAAAAATGCTTACAGTACAATAAATTATACAGCTCGATTGAATAGCTCTGCACTGGGGGTCATGAGAATGTGCTGACTTATGGAAAAAGTCTCCGAGTCTGACACCAGGCGCTCAGTGGGAACTCGTCTCTCTCTCTCCGGGAAAAGAAAAGCTTGACTAATATAAATAACATGTTGTTTTCTTTTCTCTGTACCCTGCAGAGTAAGTTTGACAACCTGTACGGCTGCAGGGAGAGTCTGATTGATGGCATCAAGAGAGCCACGGACGTGATGATTGCTGGTAAAGTTGCCGTGGTGGCGGGCTACGGCGACGTGGGCAAAGGCTGCGTCCAGGCTCTGCGTGGGTTCGGAGCTCGCGTCATCGTCACCGAGATCGACCCCATCAATGCTCTGCAGGCAGCCATGGAGGGTAGGTGATGATGGCAACTGAAAACCGGTATATTAATGTCAAATGACCTTGAAAATCTTCGGTTGTCTTGTCAAATTATATCAACTTGTCAGCGGAGAATGAACTGTAGACTATATATATCCATCAGAGATCCCCAAAACCAGTCACATTGCCATCTGAAAGGTTGTTCTGCTCAGATCATATTAATATTCAATTGGTAGTGTTTTTAGTTGTGGAAACGCTGTGAGCACACCCCTAAGTCACACCACATGGTAGCACATGCAGGTTATAATTTGAAAGTTACTTTATACTTGAAATGGTCACTGCTGGCTTTTAACTTTCGGTGTTTTTTATTATATTACATGATCAATTTGTCTTAAGTTCTTAGCACGTAGGAGGTGATTTCTTAGAAGTTATAGCCACAGACTGCACGTCTTTTGGTCCTCGGTGTAAACCCCTCCCCCCTGTTGCTCTGTAGGTTACGAGGTCACCACCATGGATGAGGCGTCTAAGGAAGGAAACATCTTCGTCACCACCACCGGCTGCGAGGACATCATCCTGGGACAGTAAGTGTGACCAACGGATCCTCTTTGTATGCTAATATTCAAAGTATTACTGTATCAAAACAGTTTACTTAAACACAAGAAGCCACATGGTCATCATGTTGTGTTTGTTCCCTTCAGTCACTTTGAGAACATGAAGGACGACGCCATCGTTTGCAACATCGGACACTTTGACTGTGAGATCGACATGGGCTGGCTCATCAAAAACGCTGCACTGAAGATCAACATCAAACCTCAGGTAGGGAGACTTGAACCAGACTTGAACCAGACTTGAACCAGACTTGAACCAGACTTGAACCAGAATCTCAAGCTGCCTGAGGCGTATCTTCAGCTTGGCAGCTGTTCTCTTAGTCTTCTCGCTCGGTCTTGTCCAGAGTCGCTGCACTGTCACAGAAGCAGTAATCTTCCACTTCATCCTCCTCCTCCTCCTCCTCCTCCTCCTCCTCCTCCTCCTCCTCCTCAGGTCGATCGTTATCGTATGAAGAGCGGCCGTCACGTCATCATCCTGGCCGAGGGCCGACTGGTCAACCTGGGATGTGCCATGGGACACCCGTCCTTCGTCATGAGCAACTCCTTCACCAATCAGGTACAGTGAGAGGAAAAGATGTCTAACACATGCAGTAAAGACTTTGAAGTTCTCTTAAGCCTTTACACACTTTTTTCATTTACACTTTTTTGTGCGATTGATTTGCACATAAATGTATATTTGGGAATTTTTTATTTTTTTTTGTCATGAATACTTTCACATAGAATATTTTTCCTCCCCCCGGAGCTTCTGCAACACTAAAGACCTTCACGTTGTGTGAAATGGACATATTCAAAACATGCACTATAGTGTACAACAACACAGGAGGCCCCGTAGTCTGAACCAAGATGCAAAACTTTATTGCTTCTTTCAACCTTGACGAATGCGGCACAGACCAAATCTACTCCTTCGGTTCTTACCTTTCACAATAAAAGCCCCAGACATATACACTAACTATTTACTGGCGGGAACTTCACTCGGAGCATTTGGCCAAAAGCAAAATGAATTGACTGGGTAACGGCAGCTTAGGCTGAACCGTTTCCCTCAGACAGACGCTGCTCCGGGTCAATGGAGCCTGGTAGTTTGTCCTGCATGAATCTATTCAAACCTTTTTTTATCAATTAAAAAAAGTTGCAATTGTCATATGAATAGTATGAGCAGGTGAGTATTTCTCATTCTTATGTTGTTTAGTCGTCGCTTCATGAAACAGTTTTTTTTTTTTGTCCCTTGAGTCTCATTGCCTGTCCTTTCCTTCAGGTTCTGGCTCAGATCGAGTTGTGGGAGAACACGGCCAAATACCCCATCGGAGTCTACTTCTTGCCCAAGCAGGTCAGAGGCCACGCTGTGATGCTGCTCTGTATTTCTTATCTCAGACGGGAGTCTCCACCTGTAGTCTGCAGGAGGGAATGAAACGCTACTAGATTAGTGACGCCGCGTGGTCACGCCCGCCACCAAAACCTCTTCTAGTTTGTGGAGCCATTTAAAAAGAGGGGTCTGAAGACTTTACTCAGGGGGGGGGCAGCCATTCCAGTCGTCACTTTCCAGATTTGATCTCAATCCCTGATAATAATCTGAGACCAAGGGAATGGTTGTTTTTGAAAGGATGAAGGAATTATGTAGCTGGTGCTGTTGGAGGTCTTCTTTTTAATTTAATGAAAGCGTTGAACTCTAGATGTCTTTGTCGGGTATAGAACGGATACGTTTCAGATACAGATCAAGTTGAGTGACTTTAAAAACAAAGGGGTGATCTCATCTAAAGTCCTCTTCTTTTTTTTTTATTTTTATTTAAACGGTGATCTTGGCTTGCCGTGTATTTCATTTAAGCCTGAAAACCTCGGAGGGAAAGAATTAAACAGGAAATCCCAGATGTGATGTTTTTACAGTGATCTCAACCGGTCACATCAAAGGCAGCGGGGGTCGTAAGAAGGGCAGGAATTGAAAGATTAAAAAAAAAATATGAAACGGGAAGCTGCCGTTGAATGCGGCAGATTTATTTGGCGATCAACGTTAAAAAGCCGAGAGATAATGTGGAGCTTTAAGGAGCGGGGTTATGCCCTCGGAACGTCTCCCTCCATCCAGGATGTCTCCCTCCCTCATACGAGTCTTTTCATATTCACCGAAATGCTCATCCCCGTCTTAACAGACGAGAGGACGCTCTTACGGGGAGCAGGGATCGCTTTACAAATCCATTAATGCGACTCGAGACAAATGTTTGGTTTTAGTTAATCACCTTCGGGCTCAAATGAGGGTCGACGAGCGTCTGAGCGTGAGAAACGAAGTCCTGGAGTCTGTCGTTACGCAGGTTACCAGCTCAAATGTTCCTGCTTCTGATACAAATAGAGTTTTAGGCTGTCTTTTAGGATATGTCCACGGGCTAGAATAACTCAGAATATCTGGTTTAAAAAGGTATCGACAGAAAAACCCCAATATGAAGTAGCTTCAAAACTTCTCCAAACTTATATTCTGGTGACCCACTTTTTATTAATGATGACAAACCATAACACTTCACTAAAGGCCTGATCTCAACCAGCCATTTAAAAAAAAGATGTTTGATAATCACATGTTTGGTTATGCATGTTGTTGAAAACGCATGTTAAATACTTTATCAATAAATGCAGCTGTAGCAGGCTACCGGATTCTTTTCATGTCTTCATCATTAGTCTTTAGTGTAGCGACTATCACGACAATACAAACATTCAGACTCCAATAAATAAATGAGAATGCTGAAATAAAAGACGATGGAAGGATTTGGCGTCTCTTTAAGATCGAGTACCTTTTAAAGTTATCGAGTACCGATGTCCAACCCTAACGGATTCAGACATAAAGTAACAAGAAGGAAGGAAAACATCTGAATGGATCAACAAGCAAACGGCAGTTTCATCTAACTGTAACTTTTCTCCCTTTTTGTGTCTCCGTAGTTGGATGAGCAGGTGGCCGCCGCCCATCTGGACAAACTGGGGGTGAAGCTCACCAAGCTGACAGACAAGCAGGCCAAGTACCTGGGTCTGCCCGCCGAGGGGCCCTTCAAACCAGACCACTACCGCTACTGAGCGCCCTGTCCAGCCGGGGGGGAGGAGGAGACGGGAGGAGGTGGTGTTGGTGTTTTTAGGTGGAGCGGGGGCTCGGTGTTTAGGAGCACTTGTCCGGGTTGCACTTTGGGTTTTGGACTCTCAAAATGTCAACGTTTCAGGGATACTGGGGGACACGTTTGTGTTTGTTTCCTTCCCCTTTTTTTATATATTTTTTTAAACGGCCTTTTTCCACATCAAACGCTAAAGAAATGTATTCCACACGTAGCATCCCCTGTCGAGCCCCGAGTGAGGAACCAAAGCGCCTCGTTCTGCGTCACCAAGGTGAGGTCAAACGGCGGTTGTTGAGTCACTCGCTCTAAAATTGCATCGAGCCAAAGCGTCCGTCAGCAGCTTTACGTAGTTTATCCGGAGCGTCGACTCCACATCCAAACTCATCCCTTTGTCTCACCAGCATCCGATTGTCCTCTTTTAACACATCCGACCGTCGGTCGTCCACCGTCTCCTCTTTTCTTTCTCCTCAATACTCAAAACACCAAGTGCTGCTGTGGCCGCTGAGAAAGAATTCCTCTCGTTTGTCATTCCCTCTCCATTAATGGACTAAAAATCAACCCTGATGCTTTTTGCCACCTGACCTCTCTGGCTCGTTGTTCGTTCTTTTAAAAAAAAAATAAAAAAAAAAAATCTCCATTTCTTTTTTCCGACTGAATCGGGGCGACCGGTTTACTGGACAGCGGTCTTGTTCCAGTCGGTTCACATCAGCGCCGCCCTGTGTTGGCTCAGTGAAAGCTGGACCGTGAGAGAAGATGCTCGTGTTTCTCAGGTTGATCGGTAAAGAGGAGCCACCAAAGCAAATCCATGATTTTTGCCTCCAAAAAAAGAAAAAGTCTTATTCTTTCTGTTGTCTGTTGCTTTTTTAAAAAAAATTTTTTTTTTTTTTTTCCATCTCCTTTTTATTGCGATTTTTATTTAATTTGACTGAAAGGGCCAAACGCCTCCCCGGTTCTTTCCTTTTCTCACTGTAGCCAATCAGGATGACGTTACCGCGGTGGTCACAGTTCTCAACGACTGAAACGCAGCGCTCAGCTGTTTGTAAGCGACGGATTCAAACTGTCGAGTGTCACAACGACAAATAAAAAAAATAAAAAAACAATACATGACTGGCCTGTTTCTCCTCGTGTGATAGAACAGATATTTATGACGAGTAGAAGTCCTGCTGTTGACGGTTAAACATGATAATTGCATGCTGGGTAACCTCACAGGGTAGTTTTCATCCCGTCAGTAAGGATCCGGACACGTGGAAACAATAATAATCCCCCAGATACCTCAATCTTATCTGGAAAACAAAGATTAACTCTTCTTCTGTTAACGTCTTGGTTTACAGGCCGACTTCATAATTCAACTTTGACACCACACACTTGCCGTAGCGGTACAACGAGGGATAGTTATGGACGCTTCAATTTATGACCCAATGCGCAATAAGCTTTATCTAAAAAATTAAGTGTAAATAAACGTTCTTCACCATTTCCACATCACCTTTTTATATATTCCTGACTAGGTTAAGAAGCTATATCGTAAATATGCATTTGATAAATCGCAGCTTTTTAAAAATACATTTAGGCAAAGTAAAAAAAAATATCTTGTTTTCATACGCACACTTTCATATCCCATTCAATGTTATAACGACTACAGTTATCTGAAGACATTTCATCTCCTGCGATCTTTGTCAACAAAAAGATCTAAACACCTGAGAACTTGTTTCTTTACACTTTGGATGTTGTGATTAAAATAATTTTACTCAAGTTCTTCACATGTAGAAATAAATGACCCAACTATGACCAGACCGGGAGTTCTGAACTATTTTGTATAGAACATCCTGTCAAGAGGATGGAGGTTCGTCTGGATTGGTAGTCGGTGTCAAATGAATTCAAAGGTTTGAATACATAAAGGGCCGTGCTGATTAAAGCCATGCTCTGTAATTGCAGCGTCCCGGGTTGAACCCAGCTGCGGTTCCTCTTCCAGTAAGCTGCCTACTGTCCTCTGAATAAAAACAAGGCATTAAACATTTAAACGAACCCAGGTGGTCGGATACACGGATCCAGGGGGCAGCGACCTTTTATCATACGCAGTGCAATCATTTTTTTTATATATATTTTTTTTTTCTTAATGTGCCGCATCAACATCCAGACTAACATTAAGTTTAATCATGACACCAGATCCCCGAAAGGCTCCAACAGATCCAAATGTATTCCATCCATGCAGAGCAACTTTTGTTTTTGCAAACAAATCTCCCACAACAATAATGCCAGATCAATACAACATCCACATCTGAGTTTAAATCCATATCCTAACAACCTTCCACCAATCTCATTCATCAGCAATAAACTTAAATCGAGTGGGAGCCGATCTAATCGTGGACGAGGACAATAAAAAAATCAACCTACAGTAAATAGACGGCTTAATTAAGTCCCGCCCACACCGAAAGGAGGGGGGGGGGGTTCATCCCTCTCCATTGACTTTCTATTGTGTGGAGAGAGAACCCACAGCTACGTGTTTATGAATAAACTGAGGATACGGGCATCAAGATGTGAAGGAGGAAGAGGAAGAGGAAGAGGAAGAGGAGGAGGAGGAGGAAAACTGATGCTCGATGTTCCATACGCTGCAAACATAATCACAGCTATCTTTCTGTGAGTTGAGCTGAAGCACGGACGTGGTAGTGGAATGTGGATGCGTCAGAAAGCTGTGCAGTGTTACGTTTGCAAGTGCCTCAGCTTATTCTCAAGATGAAGTTATCAATGAGGTTATCAATGATTCAATTCAATTTATTTTTGTATAGCCCAAAATCACAAATCACAAATTAGCCTCAGAAGGCTTTACAATCTGTACACAACGACATCCTCTGTCCCGTGACCTCATCGGAGCAGGAGAAACTCCCCCAACAGGGAGGGGAAGGGAAGAAACCTTCAGGAGAGCACCAGAGGAGGATCCTCTCCCAGGATGCAATACAATTACAAATACATCTACATTCCCCTAGAATGAGCAGATACTATGTTAGACATAAAACACACACAGTACAAAATACAAAAAGATAATACTTATTTTAGCATAATATATCAGAAAAGCCATAACATACAAAAAAACAAGGTATAGAACATTTATATACACACATATACACACACACACTCACCGGCCACTTAATTAGGCACACCTGTTCAATTGCTCGTTAACACAAACAGCTAATCAGCCAATCACATGGCAGCAACTCACATTTAGGCTTCTAGACGTGGGGAAGACAACTTACTGAAGTTCAACCCGAGCATCAGAACGGGGAAGAAAGGGGATATATATATATATATATATATATATATATATATAATATGTATATATATATATATATATATATATATATATATGTATATTTATATATATATGTATATATATATATATATAGTGATGCTATCATGTCAATATGGACCAAAATCTCTGAGGAATGTTTCCAACACCTTGTTGAATCTATGCTACGATGAATTAACTTCTGAAGGCAAAAGGGGATCCATCCTGGTACTAGCAAGGTGTACCTAATAAAGTGGCCGGTGAGTGTATATATATATATATGTATGTGTATGTCTCTATATATGTGTATATATATAAAAAAATCTAAATATGCAAAAGATGTGTATGTGCATACTTTGATTTTAATAATTCCAGGGACTTAATATAGCTGTTGAGTTTCATCGTCGTAGGACAAGAGTGGGGTCTTTAAATATTTCGCCTTTTGAATAAAGACTTTCACTAAAAGGAGTAAAACATAATCATAATCAGGTCCATTTTTGTTTTTTGTCTTTGCATAAAATAGGATTACGATCAATAGCATGCGGCGGATCTGCTACTTAACCATTCCATGAATTGTTTCCAGAACAGCTGGGTTTGGGATCACGAAAACAAAGCGACTCTCAGTTCTTTCATCATCATCCTGACAGAAAACATTCACTGGAACAGTAGAAATCATTGACTTGTCTTGAATTTCTTTTGTGTGGGTTGAAACAAAAGGTTGTTTGAAGAACTCTGTTCTCAAAATACTCAACATATGACCTCTGAAATACTGAGCCGGGTATAAATCGTTTGCCTTGTAAATCTTATTTATTTTTTATCAAGAAAATCAAAACGAGTGGGGAGATGAGCTGGGGACTGAGATTTAAGAGTTTTAAATTCTTTTGAGGTTTCAATCAGTCATATTTACAACCAAAACAATATTGTAAGTATTAAATATTGTAAATACATCTACTAGATCCATTACACTCCACAATACTCCTCTCGCTCGATCTACTTCCAATAAATCTGATTTTCTCTTGAGACTTATACATCTGTTGTTCCATGATGGTGTAAAGTTGTGATCGTAAAATATTTCCCCCCCCAAAAAAAGTAGAACCTGTTGGTGATATTTAGAAAAGCTTAAGAGGCAATTTGTTGACGTTGTATTCACATTTGAAAACAAATTCAATGCCAGCGACCTCGTCCGATATAGTTTGATGTGCCAGATGGCACATCAGCTCGCTAACAGCTAACTTGTCATAATTTTTGTCATCGACTGCGCCTGGAAGAAATAAAATAATCCTCCGACATGCTGGAAATCTAAACGTTTGTGGTCTGCTACGAAACAGGGAGGGAAATCCTGGATGGAAATACGTATCTAAATAAATAACATGGACAATATCTGCTATCTGGCTTAATAAAATTGATTTGAGATTATCTCTAAATAGTTCTCACTTCTTGTGACACCCATATCTATAATACGATGTGTTATAATCTGCTTAAAGCACTTTATAATAGTATATTCACATATCTTTATAACAATAATCAAAACACATAATAAAGCATTTTATTTGGGCTTTTTAGGTCAAGTATCATAAAACTTCTTAATTGCTGGTCACTCACTTTCTTTTGTTACATGGATCATAGTGTATTATAATTCCCATAGTTCTAATACATGATTTCTTTTATTATAATGCATTATAATACGGTTATGATGCATTATAAAGTGATTATAAATTACTCTTATTCTTTGTTTGAAGTAAAGTGAAAAAAACATCATTAAATCTAAATTGTCAGTGAGTAACCAGCAGTTATGAAGTATTATGAAACTTATTATTCTCATTATAAAACACTTTATGTGTTCTGTTTATTGGTTTAAAGCATTATCAATATTTACGAGTGCTTATAACTATAACGAAACACCTGCTATTAGCAGATTATAACACATAATAATAGTTTATAATGCATTATAGACATTGGCGTCTTATCGTGTTTCTCAATATGTTTTCAGTATGTTGAACTCTAATTCACCTGTGCAGCCCGGCTGGCCCCGGAGTCCTTGAGCAAGGCACCGTGGCGTCTCGTGAAGAGTTTACATCGTGCCGAGCCTTTCGTGTCTGAAGAGTTCGAGGCGATCGCAGGAACTGCCAGGATTTTATTCTCATTATAAAGAAAAAAGGGGAGAATATTCAGTTTCATTTACATCCCGCCTAAATATAACAAGCAGGAACGAAGATTCCCGGGTTGTTAAATATTTAAAGTGTAAGGAAATGCCATTGGTTGCACTAAAAGTGTGGTCTCATATTTTATATATCGGGTCTCTGAAGTGATATTTTGGAAAGGAAGCTGCTGTTTGGCCTTACGATCCAAACAGTATGAAACGCCTCGATAAGATCTATGCTGCACAAGTCCTCCGGGCATCAATTGAAGCTTCTATTTCATTATAGAAATTGAGTTAGCCGTCGAAACTCAAACCAGATGTTAGAGCAGCAGATCCGATACAGATAGAAGCACTTTAAATTATTTTCGGGACCACGCTGAAAGTCTGCTGATTGGGTTAAACCTCAGAGGTGGTTTTTGAAAAACATGATTCAGATGAAGTTACTGTAAAAGAACAACACTTCAGGCAAACAAGAGCAGGAAGCGCTGCTCATATAACACAACAAAAACCTGAGCTTTGTACTTAATAATATACAAGAGTGAGAAACGGGCGAGGGGATCCGAGCTGGAAACTTTGGCATCATTGTTGCTAGAACCGTAAGCATGAGGTCAACTGCAGTTGCTCATCCACTCAATCAATCAATTATTTGTACAGTATCTTTTGTAGAGGTTAGTGACGGGTGAATGACAAACAAATACAGTGGAAAATAGGGCCATCCCCAGGCGGCTACCTCCAGTTCTCTCGAGTGAAGCTGATGCATTCTCTCTCCTGACCACCAGGGGGCGACCCCTCTGGTTGTATAGAAGTCAAAGCTTCATGTGTTAAAGCTGCATTCTCTCTCCTGACCACCAGGGGGCGACTCCT
Source organism: Ophiodon elongatus (assembly GCA_016806645.1). Classification (NCBI taxonomy): domain Eukaryota; kingdom Metazoa; phylum Chordata; class Actinopteri; order Perciformes; family Hexagrammidae; genus Ophiodon; species Ophiodon elongatus. Next base: position 146,173 of record JACSYO010000749.1, read on the forward strand.
CTGGTTGTATAGAAGTCTATAGAAAATGACTCTACTTCTCTCTTGATTTATTCCCTCAGTAAACATTGTAAACATGAGTTTATGTCTCAATCTCTAGTTTCAAGTCTTCTTCAATACAGCATGATGTTCATTTAGTAGATTATGGTCCATTTAGAGTCAAACAGACCATAAAGCGGAGTATGCTTTAGGGCGGGCGTCTGTAAGTCACTCCTTCGCATTCCAAATATGCAATTTAAATTATTTTGTTTCGCCCAAAATCACAAATTTGCCTCAGATGGCTCTACAATCTGTACACATACGACATCCTCTGTCCCGGGACCTCTCATCGGCAAAGGAAAACTCCCCCCAAAAAAACCTTTAACGGGGAGAAAATGGGAAGAAACCCGTGGGGAGAGCAACAGAGGAGGATCTCTCTCCCCGAATGGACAGAAGTACAATAGATGTAATGATATGGTAATATATGGTAACTTCCGTTCATCGGTTGCAAAAAAAAACAACATGGCGATGGCCGTAATCCAAGATGGCGACGCCAAACTCAAAACGGCAGTCCACAAACCAACGTGTGACGCCACAATGACTACGCCCACTTCCTATATACAGTCTATGGGTGTACCACATGACGAAATTAGATCGTGAACGAACAAAATGTCTCCAGAATCTGCCTTTACAGAGAGATCCTTAGTATCCCGCTACATTCTATCAGCTCTATAGACTTCTTTCTGTTCGTAAACATGATGACGTATTTTTGTGGATGGAGCGTGGGTGGAAGAAGAATAACTCTCTGAACACGTTAGTTTATGCTGGCATATTATGTTTGCCGGGAGGAGAGCAGACAAGTGCTCCGGAAAAGACGGCTAGCTAGCCAGCTAACTAGCTTATTCATCTCGTGAGCTGGCTAGTTAGCTCGCTAGTCTCTGGAGCTCCCGCCTGCTCTCCACTTCCTCTCTCCCAGCGGCGAGGAGTGAGGCCGAGAGACCCAGAGGCTGCTCTTGGGCTCATTTTCTGTGGCCAGTGTAACGTTAGCACGGTGGAATTAGCAACGTAGCTAGCTAACTAGCCAGCCGCTGAATGAGTAAAATATAACAACTTAATACTTAAGTCACAGTGTAGGAAAGGACGTTGCCATCATCAGATAAATAAACAACTTTTGTCCAGATCATTTTCTGTGACCATTTCCATGGAAGCATGGTGGAATTGGCCCAACAGCGGGCCATCTCTTCATCTTCATTTTTTCAGACACATCAGTCCATACAACAACAAAAACAAATACGAGGACACAAAGACAGATATAATCATAGCAGCTCAGAAGGGACATTTATTCTAAAGTTTCCAAAAACAAGAATAATACCTTGTATCAGTTTGTGTTGGATCAGTTGAGGCCTTTATGATTTCATTTTTTGATGCGGTCAATCGACATTTAAATTTGTACATAAAATTCCTCAACACAGCATGAAAGGTGGGAACATTACGAGTCACAAACATATGACTCTCACTTGTCCATCTTGGGAGCTTGAGCAAGATTCTAAAAGCATCATTAAATGCCACCTGAATCTTTCATAGTTTAGCAGCTTTTTCTCTCCATCTCTGAACTGCTTTGCCGGTATCGTAGCGCTCTGAAGCCTCAGAATTACAGTTTATGATCTTAGATGTATGAAATATTGATTCTGGCACCCAAAGCACAGCAAGTAGACATTTTCTAATTTGTAACTTTAGTCCAATACTCTAAAGTGATTTGACTAAAGTTTTTCATTGTTTATTTTGTTTTACACCTACATTGTTCGCCATCAACCGATCATATGGTAACTGAGGAGTCAATTTGGCCCCGTTGTGCTCTGATTAATATGGCATGTAGTTAACACACAAGTCATAATTTTGTTTTATTCAAAACTCAACTCCTTGCAGTTGCTCAGGTGTTCGTCATCATTTTGGAAGAAGTAAATAACAGTCGAACCAGCTTTAAAAGTGACATATTGTCTTTTTTTAAAGGAATTACAGGGATCTATTGGCAATAATGGAATATAATATTTATAAATATGTGTTCTTTTAGTGTATAATCACCTGAAAATAAGAATTGTTGTGTTTATTAGTGATGGCGAGATGAAGCTTCCTGAAGCATTGAAGCTTTCCATCCAATTGGTTCACTCATGGTGACGCTTCATGGTGCTTCATTTGCTCTACTGCGCCATCAAGTGGACAATAAATGTAAAACAGGCAGAGTGATTATAATGACACCATGGCTTTGGTGTGTGAAGCTTTGAATTGAATAAATTAATGACAACTTATACACAGTGCTGGGTTTCAGGCGGTTTATTTTTTATTTTTTAGATAATTTCCATCACAAAAAAAATGAAGCTGGAATATATTACAAACAAACGCGCAATAAAGTCACAAAATCTGAGGGGGAGGGGGGATCCATTGCGTTTCGCTGCCCCTTATATTTTTTAATCGCACACCAAACCGGCGAACCATTTTCTGAATCAGTCACGTGGTACGTCGGCCCGCGGGGCTTCGAACGTCACCACATCCGTCATCAACACACGCCTCGATACGCGCTTCACAAAATTTTTTCCTCGATTACTCGACACACGCTTCGAAGCCTCGACACGAAAGGACACATCACTAGTGTTTATGTTCCCTTAGAATAAGCCGTTCATATCTACGTATGGAGCGGGTCTTCACAGAGCCAGCCGCCATGTTTCTACTGCAGACTGTATGAAATATGGACATAGTCTTTGTGAAGTACAACTGCAGTTTTTTGGGGCACTGCCGCGTCGGCTTCATTTCTCAGCACTGGAAGTTGCCGCTTGGTTTCTACGGTAACCAGAACGGACAAACCAAATGTCCTCTTACACGCTTGGCACTCAGGAGATTGGGTGCAATCTGCAACCTCACCGCTAGATGCCGCTAAATCCAACACAATGCACCTTTAAATACGTGCTGTGCAGTGGATCTAATTCATGCTTATGTGAAGAGTGGTTCATGTAGATTTTGAAAAGTAAGTGATAGATATCCGTAAAAGTAACTAATGGATATTTAAAGAAACTTTGAGTCTTGAATCTTTAAGTGTTAAATTTGAGAACGGATGTGTTTTTTTCTGACCGTGTATTGCAAATATTATTTAGTTTGGTTGTAATATTCAGTAACTTCTAAAATAGTCTTATAAATCAACGTGAATATATTGTTTTCCATGTTGCCCACGCTTAGTGGAAACCTAAATGGTAAAACAATGGTCGACTAATGCACACGGATAAGCGAATAAAGATACAATGTGAATAAAATAACTTAAGTAAAATAGATTTAAAAACAACATCCATTTCAAGATAAAAGCAGGTTTGGTTGAGTTTGATATTCTTTAAACTATTTTAATAAAAAAGACATCAATGACACTGTCGCAATGGGTGTATTATTCATGAATCACCATCAACACACATGCCGTTGTTTTTTTTTGTCACTCAACCCCACAAACACCGTCCTGCTGCCACAAATACTCACTAGAGCACCCAATGTGGATTCATCCGCTGCTGAAAATAGTCCCCAACGAATGTGTCAATCTCCTGTTGGAATAATGTTTGTCTCCAGTGACCAGCTGTTTCAGGAAATGACTGTGCCCTTAAAAAGAGAACTCTTTTTAAGGGCACCGTTTACAACAGCCCACTGCTCCTAAAATGCTGAGGATGGGTTAATTGGAGAGGTCAAATTTTAATGAATGTATGTGACAATTAAAATAAAGGTTAAGATTTACGTCTTCTGTGGGAACTATTGGGCTCGGGGGGGAAGAGAAGTAAAGTCAGACATTTCTGTGAGACGGACAAACACGTCGTTGGTTTTGAAGAAGAAAAATAAAAAATATCACTAGTTTTATGATTTGCATGTAAAAACACTTTTTAAAGTTCTGGTTCTCTCCACTCAGAGCAGATTAAGAACCAGAAACACAAAAACATGAACAGTTTGGAAAGTGTTAACTATAAAATATAAATAAATAAATAGATAAAAGCCAGAATAAATGAATTAAACTGCTCAGGAAACACCTGCCCAGCATTGTGTGATTGTATCCTGAACACTCTGTCGTCATCAGCTTCGTATCACTACACTTCTTTCACCAGCAGATGGCAGTTTGTGTTCCCTAACCTCTAAGTACTGGGATTATGTGTCACTGTGGACAATGTGTCATTGCAAAAATAAAATAAAAAATCTTCATTTAGATTTCAGCGGCCACAATCACATTCATGGATTTTGTGATAACTACTTCCTGTCTTTTGTTCAGGGTGCTGAAGACTCATTTAAAGATGCTAACACTGACACTAAAATTATATATATATATATATATATATATATCTCTGTATATATCTATAGATATATACAGAGAGAGAGATATATAGATATAAAAACCAGAAGGACTGGATCCCAAACCCATGTATGCAACTGAAAATGTACAAGAAGTATAAAAGTACAGTCAAGTCAGCAAACTGACTCAATAGCACCAGCAATATATATTAGTTTACTAACATTGGCCACCATAAGCTTGTGGTCAAACCAGTCCAAGTCAGACTGTAGCAGTAAAAAGTGCATTTAATTGAGCTTGAGGGTGTTTCTATTAGTTCAGAATTCAACATTTAATTTGTAAGTTAGTTTCACATGCGTGTGGTTTGCTGCAAGGAATAAAACAAAATCCTGCTCCCTCAACTTCCCCCAGCTGAATACTTCACTTGAAGGCCGTCCCGGGAATGAACTCGTGATTATATTTTACAATCTGTGTTTCACTTGTATTTATACATGATGCGCAATAAAGTCGACTTCTCTGCTTTGTGGAGCCGGAGATGTGATTGCACCCGTCGGGGGGCCGTTTATCATCTTGACTTTACTGTTGAAGCCGCCTCAGTTTTCCGCTTACAGAAAGTATTCAGACTCGAAATAAAACTTAACAAATCGCTTTAACGAGATGATGTGGTATTAATGTGGCAGGCCGGCATAATAGAAAACTCATTGAAGGAACACTGCTATGGACCATGATACTGCTTTTATTTAACAAACTAAAAAAAACTAAAAGGTTGAAAATAATAAAAATATGCTGGACCTTCAAAAGTCTGCAATGAGGCTGAAGCGTCTGTTTCTTGGCTCTCACACTTCCTGTCCTGTTACATCTCTTGCTCGTTCAATTTTGACCTTTTCTGACTTTTTTTATATTTCTTATTCCAAGTCTGGAAAGAAATATTTACTCCAAAAGCACAACAAAGTTTCTCGGATCGTGACGCAGGACATTAACATTCAGGTTTCCTTTGCCAAAAACAACAGCAACTTTGTGATCTGTATGGCGTTTCACTAGCTTTAACAAAACCAGCAGCTTTCCTCCCAAGGGATGAAAACACAGCATTATATCAAAGGGAAGAAAGAAAACGAAAAACTCCAGAAGACCCAAGCCTTTTGAGAACATATTAGTAAGCCAGTGTGCCCGAAAAACAAAAGGACAATGACTCTGTGTAATGTGTTAGATGTATTTTTAGCCCTTTTTTTAGCTAATAGTTTGGGTTTATTGCACATTTACTGTTTGGTTCAGTCTCAAGTGTTTACAGCTGTTACACCAGCTCTGATGAAGCCGCTGTACACCACCTGTTCAGCACCAAACAGACACAGTGAGAAACGAGCTGGTGAAGAAAGTGGAACATCTAGCAGCTAAAGAGCAACATATCTTTCACAGGAGTTGGTGGTGACCGAAACAGAGCTAAAAGGAGCCGAAAAGGAAAAGTCAAGAACTTTATCTGCATTTGACGTTACTCAAACCTCTTTACCTCTTGATACTTAACGTTTCTTAAGAAAGTCTGATTAGGGCTGTTGTTATTTATTTACACTAGTCATGCTACATTGTCGCGCAACATTGTCACGCTACATTGTCGCGCTACATTGTCGCGCTACATTGTCGCGCTACATTGTCGCACTACATTGTCGCGCAGAAACTTTGACCCAACGCTTGTTAAGCAAACCTCTTATCATCTTGTTGCTTAACATTCCTTGAGAAAGTCTGATAAGGGCTATTGTTATTTATTTACACTAGTCACGCTACATTGTCGTGCTACATTGTCGTGCTACATTGTCACGCAGAAACTTTGACCCAATGCTTGTTAAGCAAACCTCTTATCATCTTGTTGCTTAACATTCCTTGAGAAAGTCTGATAAGGGCTGTTATTTATTCACACTAGTCATGCTACATTGTCGCGCTACATTGTCGTGCTACATTGTCGTGCTACATTGTCACGCTACATTGTCGTGCTACATTGTCCCGCTACATTGTCGCGCAGAAACTTTGACCCAACGCTTGTTAAGCAAACCTCTTATCATCTTGTTGCTTAACATTCCTTGAGAAAGTCTGATAAGGGCTGTTGTTATTTATTTACACTAGTCACGCTACATTGTCGTGCTACATTGTCGTGCTACATTGTCGTGCTACATTGTCACGCAGAAACTTTGACCCAATGCTTGTTAAGCAAACCTCTTATCATCTTGTTGCTTAACATTCCTTGAGAAATGGTGTTTGTGCTACATTGTTGCTACATTGTTAATTGTCCCGCTACATTGTCGCGCAGAAACTTTGACCCAACGCTTGTTAAGCAAACCTCTTATCATCTTGTTGCTTAACATTCCTTGAGAAAGTCTGATAAGGGCTGTTGTTATTTATTTACACTAGTCACGCTACATTGTCGTGCTACATTGTCGTGCTACATTGTCACGCAGAAACTTTGACCCAATGCTTGTTAAGCAAACCTCTTATCATCTTGTTGCTTAACATTCCTTGAGAAAGTCTGATAAGGGTTGTTGTTATTTATTTACGCTAGTCCCGCTACATTGTCCCCCTACATTGTCCCGCTACATTGGTACATTGTATCCTTTGTACTTTAAGTAGCTACGTTACAGAAAGTTACTTTTTGTTACATTACGGTGTTACAGTATTAATTCAACACAAACCGCGTTACCAAGTAGTTTTGTTATAGAAACCAATCGTTTCACAACCACCTGGCCTTTTTGAGTGATACCAGGCTGACATGAAATTTATTCACGAAACACTTTTTTGGTTCAGAGAGGTCGACATTCAACATATCCCGTGGTTTGTAGAAACGTACAATGCAAAGAAAAGAATTCTGCCGACTGGGTTGAATAAAAACTAGAAGGACTGGATCCTGTTAACTGGAGATTTCGATCCCTTAAAGTCTGTGTTTTATTTTACTTTATCGGTGGTGAAGATTGGCTTGGCAGGAATCATCAGTTCGCCCCGCTGATTCCAGAATTTGTCTCCTTTGAATGTTATTCCGCGCGCTGATGTTTGATCTCTGCTGCGGCGCCGGATGAGTTTCCTTTACAGGACAGCTGGGGTGTTGTGGTCCTGCTGATCCTGGGAAGAGCTCCATTACATTTAGCTCGTCATCAATCATCTTGTATGCATTACCTGCCTCCGGGCCTTCAAGGTCTATACATTACATTGTTTCTTCGACAACTGGACTCCATTTTGGTTAACTTTGTATTTACAAATCCTTTCTCGAGCCCTTTTTTTTTTTTTTTTTTTTTTAGGCTTCATTATCAGCTCGACTCTGACAGCATTGCCTGTTGCTCTTTCTTTTTTCCAAGACTTGGGACGAGTTCACCAGCCACCTCTGATAACTGGTCGTGTGTCTTCTCACCTGACGTCATTTGATTGATTTCTGCCTCAGTTAATAAACACTGTTCGCACTACATGTAATCTGAGGAACTCACAAACTCCAGATACCAAAAGATGCACAGAGACGGTATTTTCTTCCGGCTCACGTTACTGTTGGGAGGTAGAATGTGGGGCGAGTTTAAGCTCCTGGAAGCTGTGCTAATTGGTACACTGAGTAACCAGTGTATCAGCTACACCGCGTTAAAATGAACACCGTGTAATACAACAGTACTGAAATTAACTTATAAATAAAAAAAACCTTCATGGAGGATACCAATATTTCTTGAGATTGTTTCAGAGAGAGGTTGATTCAACTATACGGTCATTTTGGAGTCTGTAGTTTGTGCTGCTGAGCTCTACTGCATGATTCAAGACCACTCTCAATAGGAGGATTAAATAACAGAAACGATTGTCAGTGTGAATGTTTTTTCCCAATCTTCAGGGTGATTCCAATTAATTTATTAATACAACGTAAACGGTTCTCACAACTGATCTGTTCGTCAACAAATAGAAAACTCGAGTATTCATTTCAGTACTGACCACAGGATTCCGTCATGCCACTGTGTTTTGCATTCGAGTGCAAGTCTTTCAATAAATTCGCACCACAAGTCGTGACTCCCCGCAGGGGCTCTGGACTGAAACCACCAGAGGAGGAGAAAAAGAAAATCAGATGGGTTGAACTTGTCGGCCGCAGCACACGACTCCTCCGTCTGGTTTGACTTCACTTCATGGTCGAAGAAAGACAAAACATTTGATGCTTTGTTTGACACGCTGAGGTTCAGATTTACCTCACGCTGTCCAGAAACAACACTCGGTTTGTTCCGCGGCCAGAAACGAAGCAGGACTCCATCTACAGCGTGGTGAGCCGGCGCTGGCAAACGCCTTAACTGGATACGTTCAACGGACCAGTGGAAGCAGCCACCTCACACGGTTCCCGTTTAACAGTTTAAACATGGACGCCCGAGTGTGTTTGTATTAGAAAAGTGGAGAGTTTAGACGCATCAGTTTCATGATGGTGCGACACTGTCTGGAGGCTCCATTACCTCCAGAGCTTCTGCTTGTGCAACCTGCGGGAGGCCTGGACTCTGACCAGACCCGACGCAGACCCGACGCAGACCTAACGCAGACCTGATGCAGACCCGATGTAGACCTAACGCAGACCCGATGCAGACCTAACGCAGACCCGAAGCAGACCTAACGCAGACCTAATGCAGACCTAACGCAGACCCGATGCAGACCCGAAGCAGACCTAACGCAGACCCGAAGCAGACCTAACGCAGACCCGAAGCAGACCTAACGCAGACCCGATGCAGACCCGAAGCAGACCTAACGCAGACCCGATGCAGACCTAACGCAGACCCGAAGCAGACCTAACGCAGACCCGAAGCAGACCCCCTCGCTGCAGGAGCCTCACCGCCAGGCAGCTTTCTTATCCGCCTCCTTCAGAGAGTGCGGGTGCAGCGCAGAGCGTCTCTCCTGCAGGCCGTCTCTCCTGCAGGCCGTCCAAAACTGAAATGGGAAATCTTCACACACGAAGTGAGAAAATAAAAATGCGGTCGGCAAGTGAGCGATCAAAATGTGCGAGATACAGCGGCCCGACGTTTGACCTTTTTTGAAGCCACAGCTTCCAAAAACAACTTATCTTATTTATTGTTTTTAGTCATCACCTGCATGCAGGGCTGCGGTTACCGGTAAAGACACATTAGCCACGAGGAGTTGTTTACATTCTAGAAGTTATGGTCGAATGACATGTGGTGGATTTTGAAGGGCGATCTGAATACTTGTGACCTTTTGAACTATCAAATTTTGACAGTTTTTAAACAAGAATTTAAAATAAAATGGATTTAGTATCTCTCTAGTGTCTCTCTCTACTTTATATATTTAAAGTATAGTGAAGGCTTTCAAACAGCCTTTGAATCATTGTGTTGAAAGAAGGGATTTAGTTAAAATTACAACTGATCAGTTGTATGATTGAATACATACACGTTAAAACAAATAACATTTTGCATACCTGTGCTTAACATGCAGAAAATAACAGTATCTGCTGAGAATCAAGTACACATTCTGACATTTTTAATAGTTTTATTAGAAGTTCTTTAAACCAAGTAGAATCCAGGCAGCTACCTCTATAATATCTTTATTGCCTCATTTATTTTTTTATTTGTGAAACATGTTATTCTTTTGAAATATCATTATTTAAAAAACATTCAGTCGTACAGAGAGCATAATTACCGTCTTTTCAACAAAAATAATGAAACAGCTGCCTTGCATTCGCAAATGAAGACATTTCCTTAAAGGTAAACAAACATCAAAGCCCATCACCAAACATCCCTTTCCCCATAAACTACACAGACACCCCTCAATAAAACCAGTATCCATTACATTTCCAAAGCTAAATGCCTCTATCCGTAAATGTTAATCCACCGTAATTATTGTAAAACAAGCTAGGGGGCTAAAAAGCTATATATTTTTTTACCTCTTGTTCCCCTCTACGTTAATCAGAAAAGTACAGAATAATGGGGCTATTAAACTAAAGGGTTCTGTTTCTTAAAATTGTGCAAAGTTGCCCTCAAGCTCCACAGGGATGAGTCTTTTTTTTGTTCTTTTTTAAATTTAATGACATACGTTTAATGACTTCAGGTAGAATTTCTTTTATTTCTTTTTTTTTTTTTTCACATTTAATTTAGTTTTGGGTTACTTGGTACCAGAGCCTCATTAAATACCTCATTACCCTCATGCAACGGTTCGCATTATATCTGGTCACATGAAATCTTGGTGGGGGTTTTGTCTCGCTCATTGTTCTCCCTCGTTCGGGATTACGTGGAACAAATGCAATTCGTTTGGTGGGCTGTATATTCAGGATGTCTCTTCGGAGGTGGACCAGGAAGCCAAACGACTCTTTGTGAAACGGCTTTCCTGATAACTGCGTACTGGCCGAGGAGCAACAGTCAGTATTTCTTAAAGTACAAAGTAAGTTTTTTTAAAAATCTCTCTGAATCTTCTCCACGCAGCTCGAACATGGACGAATGACATTTAGTTCCTGGGTGAAGCGCTCGAACAGGATTCGGAGTATTTCAGCAGATTTTGTTTTTTCTTTCTTTTTTTTTGCCACAGTGGGAGATATATAAAATAAAAACAGCAAAGGAAGAAGTTTCAAATGTCAGTAACCACATGGAGAGACAAGTGGAGTCAACACAATCACTGACAGCTAGGAATTGTGTTGATGTTACCTTTTATTTGTCAATTACAACACACACACACACACACACACACGGACACGGACACGCACACACACAGTTAAACAGACAAGACTAAAAGTAAAGGGAGATGTTTCAGGATGTTGAGGATTCAGTAAATATTTAGCCTGCGAGCGTGCCACTAAATGTAACTAAAACAACCGAGTCAGCCCCAAAAGAAATGTTGCCATTGGAGCAACATTTCTGCAAACCATGGATATGTTGAACGTCAGCGTTTGTGAACCAAAAATCGTTTCTACGTCAGCCTCGTTTTAAGCTCGGAGACACACACGTGGTTAACGTTGTCAAACGATCGGTTAGATTTAGGCTGAGGTGAGAGACAAAAGATCTTGGATTGTGTTCAAATGATAACTTAAGAAAATAACTTTCACAATAAGGGTTGAACAACATACTTCATCACCTGCTCTGCGCGTCGTCACTTTGAATACGTCACTTTGAATACGTCACTTTGAATACGTCACTTTGAATATACGTCACTTTGAATACGTCACTTTGAATACGTCACTTGCAAAACCGACGTCATCCTCGGTGGTTTGCAGAAACGTACGATGCCAGTGTTTCTTTTTCCCCCCGTCTGACTAAAATGTGTTTATTTTTATTCTTATTTCAACCAGTGCATCAAAATTCCATCCTTTTGTATTCGTATCATTTTCACTAAACCAATCCCATCTTTTCTGCAGGGACTTTTGGACACACACTGGTATTAAATTCCAGGACTAATCAGATGTGTCTGGCTTTATTTATTTATTTATTTAACGTAACAAGCAATGAATCAAACTGTCAGTAGCTCCCGCTGTGAACTGATCCCAGCAGCCTCGTGAGATGATTAGAGAAGAGTTCACCTCTGGTTGGACTGTCTGCAGCCAAATCTACACACAATAAATACGCATGTGCGCAGAAAAGGAACAATACAAATGCAACACTTTTTCTTTTAAGCCATTATTTAGTCGCAGGAGTTTCACTGACAGCTGTGACTTCTTTGTGAGGAATAGCTGTGCGTTAAGACGGGCGAACTCCTGGTCACAAGCCCGCTCGTCTGACCTTCAGGTCACCACTGGCCGTAAAACATTTACATATTACATGCTTCGCTGTCATTACATGATTCATTTATTCACAACAAGTGCACGGAAATTCAAAGCCGCAGTGTTTGGCTCCATTCCGATGCCGCGTTATGGGCTCACATGGAAACTTCAGGGTTGTAAAATTAAAAAGAAACAGGGTTAAGGGGGCTGAAGGTCTCACCAGCAAACAGGACTTGTTTTGCTCGAGGGTAAGTGGGGAAAACAAATGAGGGTCCTCGTCCTTCTCGCTCCAATATTTGCAAAAATGATTAGCAATAAAAAAATAAAGTAAAAAGGAAGGAACAAACTCTCGCCGGTTAATTTTAAATAGTGCTGTTACTTCAAGGACTGATTTTATAACGCCCCGTCTTGTTCCTTGTTGAGAGCAGCAGGGTTTTGATTGCATTTTTATTTCTAATACAAAACCAGAAATAATGAACCATTAAAATTTATGAGCATCGCTCTTGTGACCCTTTAAGACTAAGTGCGTACAGAGCGACTCGGATCTCTTTTGAAAGGGCTGCAGAACCCTTGCAAGTCGGAACATTAGTTGGAGGTGAAACTGTGAATTGAGACTGTAGGTTTTAATGGCACCACCAACAACACCACCACTTATCACCATTTATTGTCCCTCAGCTTCCAGCAATAAAATACCAGATGTTGAAATAAACACGCAGTCCTGACTGACCCATGGCAGCTCCAGTGAAGAACAAATAGATGGATATTATTTGTGGATTTATTTTAAATACAGGCATTTTACAGCTACTCTTTCAATATGTTTTTGTAAATTGTTGAGTTATAGGTTTGTTGAATAATGCATATTTAGAAAGGTGTGAATGACAGCGTAGAATATGTTATAGATCCTCCGTCACATCCCCCGGGAGGCTGCAGACCCCCACCCAAAAAATATCTTCATCACAAAATCTCATGCCAATGGATTTTCCGATTTTCAGTTTGCGGGATAGTCTAAATAAAAAAATAAAAGGAATGAATAGTTGAGTCTTCGTATCAATCTGATTCAAGTAGTTTCAGCTGCAGCCATAACAAGGTTTGTCAGTCTCGGCATTGTAACTCTCAAACTAAACAAGCCAAATCCAGCAGCCTGTTGGCTGACATGCCTCAATAGGTTTTTTGCGTCAACTCCCCACAAGTTGGAACCCACATCAACCTCTTTTTGATGGTCCAGACAAACCGGTAACGACGGCTCTGGGCAGCCCTGGAACAACAAGTCAAATTCCCTCGAAAGGCTGAAGCCCCTGGAACCGAAAACGAAATGCGCGAACGACTCTGGACTGCACGTGTAGCGGTCTACGGATGTTTGGTCGGCTTCACTTATTACGAAAAGTACACTAAATCAGGCCTATGGAGCCCCGGAGCCTGGTCCCTTTTGTTGGCAAAATCAAAATCACAAGGGTTTCGGTCAAATAGCGGGGAGCCAGCTGGTGCGACTGTACCGGATTAGGTCGCATTGTTCTCGCGCATTTCCCAGAAAGTCCAGCAAGAACACGAGAGGTGTCCCACTGCATCCACCAGAGCAGAGCTCCGTCCAAAATCAAGGCAATCGTTTCAGATGAGGCCAAGAAACTGACGAAAAAACCTTCATTCCTGTCATTTCTTTTAATTGTCATATTTAATGGAGCGTGGCACTCATAAAGGAGTCAGGAGGCCTTATTTAGGAACGTCATTTCTACCAGGTGTTTGTGTTCAGGTGTCCAATAAAACTAGGCGACTCCAGGACATAAACAATAAACGCGAGACTCGAACCTTTAATGTGACGTGTTTACCGTTGAGCCGGAACATTGTTTGCTAGTCGTCCATCCCGCGTTGAGGGGAAAAGACACAGCCGGATTAAAGAGTTGACAGATGCCACAGAAAGCCCCATTACCACTCTTGTTCCGCGGCGTGGAGCAGGGGTCAATCGGACTGGATGGACACGCCTTCACGGGCCAAGTCCTGCAGAGCAGCCAGCTCCTGTATTGGTACACAGCGAGCGGGTGGAAAAGTTCTGTAATGAGTCATGCGATGTGAGCCCCGCCTCCTCAGATGGAGCTTTAATGAGCCTTCAGGTCTGGACAGTGTTCTTAAACAGCTCATTACTCCCCGCTCCGTGGCCAGCGGCCCACCAGATCCCCATCTGCAGCCAAACTGGCGCTTCTCCTCACGCCTTGGCCGTCCTAAATCCGTCTCTGACCCAAGTACAACTGTCAGTGAGCAAAACCCATGTCTTGTATCTGGTTACGAAAAAATATTTTCTAAATGGAAACTGAAGGCAGACCTTGGAACACGCTCAGGCGAATGGGTGTAATTAGGAATATAGGCAGAAGGCCAGTGAGCTGTTTGAAAGGTGAGAGTTTTAGATCTCCATTTACAGTCGTTTTATTGTTTCTGCTACGATAAGCTGAGTGATGCCCTTTACACCAAATTTAGTTTCATCACTTTGGTTTAACAAATTCTCGAACTGAAACTACAGAACGTGACTTCCATGACGCCACACGCTGTCGGAGCGTTGTGTGATTGGCCCTCCCTGTACTTAACACATTGTTGTATTCAGGCAACCAACACTACTCGGTTTAACGTATTTATCATTAAAAACTAAACACAACGAGCCGTGTGACGGTCCCCCTAAATATATTTTGCAGAGGCACAATAGCTAAATATGATAATAATTTAAGAAGTTATAGTTGTCACATGTTGGCTTCAATATCAATAAAACAGCTGTATTTGCTGCACTGTGTTACGACACTGGCCTTTCACGGTCAACTTCCTTTCAATCAGATTCATATGCAACTATTTTTATTGAATGTATCTGTGTTTCAGGGCTTAGATAATAAGTAATCCTCAAAAAGGATGGGTTTGGCCTCTCGAAGGTGATGATTTGCTGCTTTTCCCGTTGTATATCATTGTGCACTTGATATCATTGAGGTTTGGACTGTTGGTCGGACAAAGAAAGCTACGCAACGACGTCACCGTGGGCCTTTTCATTATGACACTTTCTTGGCTAAATAAATAATAAAAAAAAGGCTTTTCACATGAATCCACAATAGAAAAAGAGTTCTGATCATTCCGCTGTCGTCGGGGAGGATGTCACACAGAAAACGGGTGCAGCAGGTGTTCTGACGCACACTTTCTGCTACAACGCCTTGAGAGGAAGGTCACTTATAAAGAATGAAGAAAAACAAAGCAAAATGTAGCTCACTGCGGACAAACTGCACGCCAGTGAGCCTCCATTTGCATTACAAACACGTGGTCCAGCCTGCGATCGTTCTAAGTGGAGCACGTCTGATTGAAGGGGGTTTGACTCCAGTCACCGTTCAATAAGTAAGTTACTTTTTTTAAGCGATACAACAATAGTCACAAAGTATTTTGCAGACGGAAGACAAGAGAGGAAATGGAAAGATAGCACGATGTATAAAAAGTAGACTAGTCAGAAAATATGTTTTAATAAGTTTTAAAATATATGCATATTGGAGAGTTCGGCTCTTTTAAATTCAATTCAGTTATATTTGTAAAGCCCAATATCACAAATCTCAAATTTACAATCAGTTAAACATACGACATCCTGTCCTTAGATAAATGTCATGTGTACAGAATGAACAACATAATAAAAGTACGACATTATTACGAAATGATACATGTAATGAGAGTAGTAATAGCAGTAGTAGTAATAATAGCACAAATAATGTGAGAAAAAAGATTACTATTAATAATAACAGCAGTGGATATAATATAAATAAATGTGTCTAATAATAATAATAATAACAATAGTAGCAGTGGTTGTGAGGCAGGACCACCTGGTATAACCACGGTTCGTGGAGTTCTGCAAGGCGAGAAAGCACAGAGACTCCGGGGGAAGATGTAAAGTTAGTAATGTGCATCAATAGGACACGAACGCAGACCGATGGAGAGGAAGAGGAGGAGAGAGAGGAGCTCAGTGTATAATCGGAAGTCTCCTGGCAGTCTAGGCCGATGGCAGCATAACTAGCGGCTGGACCGAGGCAAACCTGAGTCAGCCTTAACTAAAAGTGTAATCAAAGAGGAAAGTCTTAAGCCTCCTCTTAAATGTGGTGAGTGTGTCTGCCCCCCCCACCCCGGACCGAAACTTGAAGCTGGTTCAACAGGAGAGGAGCTTGTTAGCCGAAGGCTGTAGTTCCTGTTCTGCTTCTGGAGACTCTGTGGAACCACAAGTAACCCGGCATCCTGGGAGCGCGGCTCTCTAATAAGGTAATAGGGTCAATAAGCTCTTTGAGATATGACGGTGCCTCACCAATCAGGGCTTTGTAGGCCAGGAGAACGACTTTACAGGGAGCCAGTGCAGAGAAGCTAATACAGGAGTAATATGATCTCTGATTTATTAGAGCAGCCTGATAATAAGGAATTGCAGTAATCTAGTCGAGAAGTAACAAATGCACGGACTCATCGTTCTGCATCGCTTTGAGACTGGATGTGTCTGGTTTCTGCAACGTTACGGAGGTGAAAAACAAAAAAACATCCTTGTTTTACGTGGGAGTGAAAGGACATATCTTGATCAAAGAAAACTCAGGGATTATTTACGGTGGTGCCGGTTGCCAGAGCAACGCCATCTAGAGAGTAACCATACCATTAGTTAATTCAGGCCTAAGTACAACATCTTCAGTTTGACATCAGGAAGTTGGTCATCCAGGTTTCCAGGCATGCTTGGAGTTTAGCTAACTGGTGGGTTTCATCTGAATTGATCGATAGATTTAATTGAGCATCATCTGCATAACAATAAAAGTTAATATTGCCTAAAGAAAGCTAAAATAAAGTGAATAGAATTGGTCCAAGCACAGATCTTTGTGGAACTCCATGACTAACTTTTCATGTGCAAACTGGGATCGATCTGATAAAAAGGATTTAAACCATGTGCGGTTCCTTTAATGACAATTAAATGTTCCGGTCTCTGTAACGGGATGTGATGGTCAGTGGTGCTGAATGCAGGACTAAAATATAACAAGACAAGTACCGAGACAAGTCCTGCAATTAGAAGGTCATTAGTCATTTTCACCAGTGCTGATTTGGGACTTGGAGAGAAAGGGCCGGTTATACATAGATCTATAATAACCAAAACCCTCCGGATCAAGAGGGGTCTTAAGAAGAGGTTTAGTTAAAGATACTTTTCAACTCAGTTTCAATTAAACTTAGTTTTCAAAGTGGAAATCTCAAAGTAGAGCAGTTATACAAATTAAATATTTATATTTGTCTCTAATAATAATAATAATAATAATAATGAATACACTAAAACTACTCATTTGTATTAACAATGCATAGAAAATATATCATATTATGTATATTATTATATATTTCCATGACACTGGGTGTTACTAACATTTTACAAAAGCAATGAATCTGTATGGATTAAATAGAGTGATGCAGAGCCTGCCCTGTCTCCTAAAAAATAGTTTCCCATACAACAAAATAAGTTTTTCTAAGTCTTGGATTGGTTTTGACGTATTACAAATAAGTTTCAAATTAACTTTAAAAAATAGAAATCCAAAACTGAAACTGTAATTCGTGAGAAATTGCATGTCCCCTGAAACGTAAGTGAGAGAGCAATTTAGTTGCATGGGAATGTCATTTTGAAGGGGATATGTGCTATATTTTCTGAGGGCATAGCAAGAAAAAAATGTGTTTGCCATTTCTTTCAACCACAAACAATATGTCGGTAAAGAGTCGTAGAGAAACTTTTTTTTCCAATCACCGTTCCAAACAAATCATTCATTTTTTTTTATACTTCTTGGCAAGAGATACGGAGCTGATTGTTCCAAGGATATCAATTAGTGGTTCAGGTTCCCAAAAGCCTCCGAGAAACAATGAAAGATTATTTTTCAATATGTGTGTTTCGTGACAAGAAAGAATTACTGATAATAGACTTGCATTGATTACAAATGGGCAAAAAACATAAAAAAAAAAAGAAGCTGTGAAACTTTCCCCTTGAATTACAGTCAAAGTCAATCTTTTTTGGTATAGCGCATTTTAAAATAACCGCAGTTGACCAAAGTGCCGAACAAGCACTAAATTCAAATGAACAGAAGAAAACAACAAATATAATGTTCATGTAATAGTAGTTAAAGAAATGCAGCACAACAGAGGATGAAATCCAGGTGTTGGGCCGACGAGGAGAGACGGGAACTTCAGCAGCGGCCGAAATGTTTCTGCTGGCTGAGCAGTTTTTTTTGTTATTTGAATAATAATAGATTGATAAACTGTTCCAGAAATGATGGGTGGCCATCACAAAAGATATCCAGGAAAATCAGGATTTAACTGGAGTGTGAAGACGCAGGAGTTCTGTAACATAACAGGCCTTTACTTTGGATTAAAGGCAAAGCTATAGGTTTGAAAACCGAACTGATTTTGATTATTAAATTGTCAAAAGAGCTGTCAAAAAGTCTGTCATCCAATAGGTCAGGTCTTATTTTCATTAGGAATGAGAAAATTTAATTCCATCCAAGTTTTGATTTCATTCAAACACTCGGCAGGAACAACCTGGTCTCTCAGAAATACACGAAGTGGTCTGAACACATGCTAAAATAAAGTCGTCAACCGTGACTATGTTTGAGGATCGAGCATAGCCGACGTAAACACGGAGTTCGCCTCCTCTGTCCTGCGCCCGTCTTGTGATCCCGTCGAGCCCCTGCGCCTAACCGTAACCGTGACTACTGTGAAGGTTAAATAGAAAAAGCTCTCTCCTAAAGTGAACTGTGTTATGCCATACAGCCTAAAGTATTTTAAAAGTACCGTGTGTACAAATTATGCCAAAGAAGTTAGTTATGAAAAAGTACTGTTACATGTATTGCGCAATAATGGGAGCTTCCCTAAGCTGACCTTTGCCTGTACCTAAACCTAATTTTAACCTTAACCTTACGGGTCGGCACCACTAAAACAATGCTAATAGGAAGTCATTTCAGAAGAATGAATGAAAATGAAACACATCTACGTGACGAGCGGTCCGAGTTAGTGACGTAATTTAAACAGTGTGGTATTAAACTGTGAAAAGGTCACACGGCAGGCCGGAGGGAAGCGGATGAGTGAAAGACATGCAGGACTTTCAACCACGTAACCGATACTCGAGACCGGCGTTTGTGTCCCAAAGTTGTGAGTTAATGTGAAGTTACGTTTTTTCCAAAACCCGAACTACGTGGTTTTGTTGCATAAACATAAATTAATCTAGTTATTTTAAGCCCAATGATGATGTTTTTCTAAACCTGTTTATTTATTTTTTTGCATGAAGCTAACGTCACATTATGTCCGTGGTGCCAACACGTAATTGTTTTCGTTACGTTAAGAAGTCGTGGTCATGTCACGTATATCTGTGAGATCACGTTAGGTAGAAAACCGAGCTTAACCAACGGCCCGCTGGCAAGTGCGCTAAAGAGTTTGAAATGTTTGCGTGGCCTCTCGGTGTCACAGTGTCGGGTTTTGTTAAGTGTGGGTTTCCTATTTTATTTTGAAAGTTCCCTGTCTCGTGTTTCCTCGTGTCACTTCCCTTCCTGTCCTCGTGATTGTCTGCCCGTCCTAAATTGAATCCTCCTGTGTCTGATCACCTGCTCCTCCCATGTGTATTTAAACCCTGTTTGTCTTTTCCCTCCTTGTGGGTTTGTCTGTTTTCCTCAGCAGTTCCTGTTTGGAAACGTTGCTTAAGTAAAGACCTTTTTTTTTGCACTTAACTACCGTGTTCTCGAGTCTGCATTTGGGTCCTGCTGTCTTTGGTCCTCAAAGTGTGACACTCAGCTACGTGTAGTTTGAATGTTTGTAGTTTTGAACTCTGATTGGCCGGCACACGTTGACGTGATTTATTAAGTTTATTGCTGATGAACAAGATTGGTGGAAGGTTTTAAGGGTTAATGATTTCAACTCCGATGTGGATGTTTTCATGAACATTGAAGCCTTCATCTATAGTGCTCACATATATAAATATATGTTAAATGTGTTATGCACTTTTTCTATATGAATGGAAAAGAAGTTCAGATGTGTTAAAGAGTTTACATTTTTGTGTGGCGTCACATTTAAACTTCATGTAAACCTCAATGTTGACACAGCACACTGATTAACATGAAACTATAAAAAAATGACACTTAATTTGATAAAGATTACCTCCAGGGACTCATGTCAAGATTTCAAAGTTAGGCATTTGCTTTTTGACAGATATCTGGAAAAAAAAAGGTGGTGGAGGGATATTGTAAACAGCTCGTAACTGCTAATAAGGAAAACTTCCCAATAATATTAAGACCAACTATATTACAGATGTCTTTCTGTTTCCACGGGGAAATAAAAGTGTCATTCAGGACAGGTGAAGGCTTTTGGAGCCTTAGGGCTTCATTTTACCTACCTCCAGATTTTTATAGTGCTATAAACTACAAAGCTGTTTCTGAAATATGACTTGTTAACTGTAGTGACGCTATTAAGGAGAGTGTTATTATAAGAGGCGCCATTGACTCTCACATACCTCATCTGATTTCTTACACACACAGATTATTTTTCTTCATGTACTTTTGAGGACCCTCATTGACATAATGCATTTCCAAGACCCTGACCGTAACCGTGACAACTGAATGCCTAACCTAAACCTGAATTCTAATCTTAATGTTAAAGTCCTCAACCTGAAACAATCCTTTGAAGTGGAGCGGAGCGGCCAAAACCTCCTCACAATACAGAAATACTCAAACTAAATTATAATGGCTTAAAATATAATAATTATAATTGTGCTCCACAAATATTCGAGGATCAGTTATTGTCATTCTTGCACAACAAAAGGCAGTTTGTAGCCCATTTATGCAAAACAAGAACAAACAAAAAAGAAAAACCCGTCGGAGCAAAACAAAAACACGAGTGCGATCATGTGGTGCATTATTTTAAAGTTGCATCAGGAAAAAGAGCAGCAGAAGCATCCGGGCGTCTTAATGTAAAAAAAATTCAACATCAATGAAACAAAGTATGTGAAACTCGACGCTGTTTGAGGATCGAGCATAAACTGATGTAAACACAGAGTTCACCTCCTCTGTTAAGCCCCCGCCCCTAGCGGTAACCATGACAACTAAATGCCTAAACCTAATCTTAACCTTAAAACCAAGTCTCAAATCTCAAACAGTCCTTCGAAGTAGTAATGCAACAGCTTACAGCTGAAATGTGTCCTCACAAAGATAGCAATACACACACACACACACACACAAATATGTTTACTAATGTCACTTTTGACACATTGTTGACTTTGACTTGTGCTGTGTTCGAAACATACTAACGTACTGCACATACACGATAACATACTCGACCAGTATGTACAGCATATTGCCGACTCGCGGTTCAGTACGACTTTACCAGCAGGCCGTGTGCACTGAAGCGAGCTCGAGCTCGGCCGGGCGCCAGCAGCGGCCTTCATATCTCCAAAACTGATCACACCAAGTTTCCAAATAGGCGTTATTTGGATAAACTGATCACAGATTGGAATCTAAACATCCCGAAAGCATAATAAAAGTTAATAGAGTAACATATTAACAGCTTTTAGCTGGGCTCAAAGTCTCAGAAGACTGACAGCTGGTCCCAAGGCACCCAGACGTGATGCATTGCGGGGCAGTTGAGGATATGCAGACATTTATACGAATGTATTATACATCCAGGCATTTCCCCGCGTACACAAAATCCACATAGTATGCAGTGTGAACGCAATATGTTATATTTAGTATGAATAGTATGTTAGTAAGGGTTTTCGAACACAACCTTACATCCATTTCCTGGAGACTTTAATTGAATTAGTGGATTCTTTTATACAAAGAGACTTACGATAAGCGCATTCGGCCATGTTGCAAATTGCGAGAATCCTGCAAACACTTCATCAAATATGCTGAACTTCTTCAAGTGCATTTAGAAACAATAAGAGACGGAGAAAGAGTTTTTATTTCCTTTCATGGGCCAAAGTGCATCTGGCAGATGAGTTTTCAGCCTGGAATGGAAGTAGTGATTTTGCTGAGCGTTAGCTGGGCCCCCTTTGTAGCGAGGGAGCGATAATTAGGTGTGGAACAGGCAGAACAGACGCACAAATTCTTTGTGTGTGCATAGTGTGCACACACACCTAAATATCCTCTGGCAGGAAGTTTGTGTGTGTGTGTGTGTGTGTGAGAATGTTGGGGGCACAGCAGGAACATGCACATGTGCCATTTTTCATTTTCACATTGTTTTTTTTTTCTTCTCCAGCTGCAGGATAAACTCCCTCCTGAGACCCGGCAACTGACGTGGGTTTGGAGCTCGTCGTGGTTAAATGTTGCGTAACAGTTTAGACTCGTCTCCCGAGGAGGTTGGAAGGAGATGAATCTTTCTCAAACATTACGTTTCTATCCAAACACCTGTGGAGCTAACGTTAGCAGAGTACATTGGCACATCATTAAGTAGCGTTAGCACGTCTATGCTCCCAAAGCTACTGGATGTCTACACATGCTGTTTGTTGTGCTTTTTACTGGTTGTAACAGTGAATGAAGGCTTTAGACGTGGTTCACGCTCACAATGTGATCTGTAGCGTTTAGCTATCTTTATCTTTTTAACATGTTTTCACTACTGAATCAGTTCGACATCCTGGATACATCCTTCAAACACATCTTCTAGACCACTGGTTCTTAACCTTATTGGAGGTACTGAACCCTGCAAGCTTCATCAGTGCGTTCACCGAACCCTTCGTAATTGGAAAAATAAAATATGATTTCTTCAAAACATAGGTATATATTTTATTAGTGCACAAAATGAACCATGCATCAGTTGCACACAAAATCACTGTGTTCAAAGAACAAAACCAACAAAACATGAATTTCACACAAAAACATAACTCAATGAATATTTACTGCAAATCAATGTGACTTTTGCTGTTGCCTTTCAGATACAAGCTCAGAAATGCGCGGCTTCACCTTGGCAAGTGCCACTCTCACATCATTTTCGCAACAAAGTCTGTTCCTTTTCTTAGTTTTCATGTCTACCATCCTCGAAAAGGATTGCTGGCAAAGACACGTTGTACCAAACGGTGTGAGTATCTCAAGGGCTTTCTTAGCAATAAGAGGTTATGGTACGATTTGGTGACACCAAAACGTTGAGAGCGTTGTTGTTCTGAAGAGGCTCTGCTGAAGTTCAATGATTTCGTCGAGGTATTCGTCGTTGACATCTGCTGTCGCAACACTAAACGTGAACGGCTGTCTCACCCACGCTGGATATGACTCTCTGGTGGGGAAGTATCCGTCGAGAGACTTTGCGAGCTCATCTAAGTGCATGGCAATTGCTTGCTTCAGCTCCCCAGGTACAGACATGTCTCCAATTCCAGACACGTCTTCGATCTTACTTACGCAGTCGTCCAGCGGGGGAAAGTTTAACGAAGTTATCATTCTCTGTTCGTCGTTTCCATAAAGGTAGCTTTTTTTTTAAACGCCTTCAGGTTTTCTTCCCGCTTCGATGATGTTGACTCCACCGCCCTGCATCTGTCGATTGAGATGATTGAGAGCATCGAAAATATCGGCCATGTACGCCAAAATGAGAATGAACTCAGAATTTTCGAAGCAATCTGCATGACAATGTTGGTACTCTCGCAAAAACAGGGCTAATTCCACACGCATGGCAAAAACACGATTCAGCACCTTTCCCCGGGATAACCACCGAACGTTAGAATGGTACAGAACTACCTCGAATTCAGAGCCCATTTCCTTACACAGCTCTTTGAAGATGCGGTGCTTCATAGCACTATTTTGCACGTAGTTCACACATTCAACTACAATTTTTAATACTTCTTCTAGTTTTGGAGGCAAGGTTTTTGTTGCCAACGCATGCCTGTGCAGAACACAGTGCGTAACAATGATGTGTGGTGCATCGGATTTCACCAGCGCTCCAAAACCAGAGTGTCGTCCCAGCATGGCTGGAGCTCCGTCCGAACAAACTGCAGAAACCATATTCCACGAAAGATCGTTGTCTCTGAAGAAGTCATCCACGAGTTTCTTCACATCGACTGCCTTGGTTGTTGTTGTAAGAGGCTTACAAAATAAAAAATCTTCCTTTATCATGTCGTCTTTCATATAGCGCACGAATACAACAAGCTGGCTTAGATTGGAAACGTCGGTGGTGCAACTACTGCAACTACTCGAGCCAAGATGTCATCGCTCATGTCGTCTATTCTGCTGCTGATCGTGTCATTTGAAAGAGGAATTTGGGATAACTTATCTTCAGCAGCTTTTCCCAGCATGATATTCGCCATCTTCAACGCAGCTGGTTTTACGAGTGTTTCACCGATGGTGTGTGGTTTGCCCTGCTTTGCGATCAGGTACACAATTTCGTACGATGCTGTGAGGATCGGTTTGTCGATGGGTACAAAGCCGAGAACAGGCAGAGTAGCCTTTTCATCGAATCTGGCTCTCTGCACCTTGAATTCAGCGAGCGTTGTGTTCTTGTATTTCCCATCTCCATGCAGCTTTAGGAAGTGTTCCTTTAGTTTTGCCGGTGCTTGACTAGAATTGCTCAACTTGGCATTGCAAATCACGCATTGAGGACGCTGACTCCCATCACGTTCCTTTATACACGTGAATCCATATTGTACGTATTCGTCCAACCACTTTCTTTTTTTGCTCGACATAGTTAGTATGAAGGGATTGAAAGATTAAAAGAAAATCACAAATGACGTACAATCACAACAGCACGGCGAAGAAAAATTGTGTGTTGCCAAATTGTCGGCAGCCAATTTTTTGACGGCCGACAAAAACGGCCCGACATTGCTAGTGTGAACCGGGCTACGCTGTGTGTGTCTTGACCCCTGCCGAACCCCTGAGAGTGACTCAACGAACCCCTGGGGTTCGATCGAACCCAGCTTAAGAACCACTGTTCTAGACCCTTCTGTCTGCTTCTCTCTGAAATTGCTTCTTTTTTTTCAAACAAAAAAATATGACCTGATATTTCTTCAGTGAGGGCAATTAGTGACAGTGTGGGCTCCATGGTAACGCAGCTCTGACAGCTTGACAGGGTATCAGTGCGAGGCTTAGCGGAGGGAGGCCGGTTTTTAAAACACAATGCATGCGGTCTAATTGAACATAACGCAGCAAATCTTCCATCTTGAAATAGCGGAAATTGCAGAACACATTTTACAAAACACATTTTATGGCAGTAAGGGAAGTTATTTATCAAATTCATAAAGATGTATTGTTTCTGTTCTTCATTAGGATGCTGTTGTTGGTGTTGTTGATGTGAGGTCCAGGACAGAGGATGTGGTATGTGTATAGATTGTAAAGTCCTCTGAGGCAAATTTGTAATTTGTGATTTTGAGCTGTACAAAATAAATTGAATTGAAATTGAATTATTGTTTCATGCATGAAAGTCTTAACTGTATTACTTTACGTTTTTAGAAGTGTATGTTAATTTTAAGCCTTTCTGAACACGCATTTTAAATCATGTTTATTTTGGGGGGGGACTGTGGGACTCATTTTCCATATGCAAAAAAGTTGGGCAGAAGGTAGGAGAGCAGGATGTTGAAGGCTCAGAGTATGACATAAACTGTAATATAATAATAATTATGATTTATCATCATCACCAAAAATATTTCTTGTAATGCTGATTCACATGAAGTCCACTCCTCGGGACTTCATGTGAATAACTCAAAGAGAAATAAATTACTTTGATATGTTTTTCTTACGTCACAATTACTTAAAATATCTAAAACGAATTCTAAATATTTTAACTTTTTTTCTTCCAGGTCTCAAAGGGGTATCGCCGACCGATACTTACAGCCAGCATTTGAATTAAACTGTTACTTTCATTTTAGCCCGGGGAAAGGGAGATGACTGTTCTCATGCATAAACACATCCAAGCATACACATTTCAATTAATTCAGAGAACACTAAGTCTGGGACAACAAACTGAAACAGGCGATAGGATCATTGCCCACAGCCTCAAATGTTGGGCTTACGGAAAACATAGCACGATAACAGCTTCTCTAAAACAACGCCCAGCCCTGCACAGTGAACCATACTGGAGGCAACGTTGCAGACAGCGTTGTGTTCAAAGACGCATATTATTCAAAATTGTTAATGCGCAAATAAACACGAAAGAACAAGAAAAGGAAAGGAAAATATAAATTCATACAGAAAAAAAATAAAACAGCGGTGGCAAAGATTCGTATACTTTAGAGCTCTTCCTAAATTTCTCAAATCAATGGATCCATCCAATCCGTCCAATGGTGGACTTTGGTTTCCGTACGGCATGAAGCTCCAAACAATGACACCAACATCGCATTAGACACACTGTAGGAGCCATTAGTTATGTCTGTGTATTATATGTGTGAATGTGGAGCCTATCTGAGGTTGACCACGGGTGGCAGTGTGTATCAGTGTGGCAGGTAGTTTACATATGGGGCACAGGTGCAACTGACAGAGGTAATGATGCATGGGTGACGGGGAGATCGCACGGTTTTTACCGCAAAAACAAAACACACCAGAGGGAGACCAGGAAACCAATAGATATCAAGTTGTATTGTCAGTTGTGAACTGTAATTAAACGGGAACCTCACCCAAAGATACGAACGGCCTGGAATCTCTTTGTAGAAACGAGTAAGGAACAGGATCTTCTCCCGCACCCAGCCGAGTGGCGAGTCACCGAAATCAGTCACTATACACACGACGTTACTCACACGACGTTACTCACATCACCACGAGATGAAATTCATGAATTCTGAGGCTTTTCAAGGGAGCCGCCCCGTAGTTTGAGCCCCAGCTTTCAGACATCAATAAAAGTCTTCTGAGTGTAACTGCAGAGGTGCTGTATATTTGCAGGACTATAATTCAACTCCCAGACAGCGTTTCCCAGCACTCAGACTGCTGAAAGCTCATATCAACTTTCAAATGTATTTTTGCACTTTTCTGGATTGTGTCCCTCATCACTTCCAATGGAAGAATGTTTTCTGATCCAGTGAGCCCACAAATAACGGTCTTGTTTGACCGTTAGTGGGTTGGTCGGAGAAAAGCCCAAATGTAAGCGCTGAAAAGTGGGTTTTGTGGGTTTGTTTTTCTGTTTGCACATCATTTATCATTTCAAATGACCACACTGGACCAAAATAAACATATTTATAATGTTACATGATATAATGGATGGATGAAAAGTTTCTACAGAGTCATTTTGAAGTTGTGGTGAAAGAGAATCAAGCCACCGGCAGCCTGCTAAAAAGGAAATGAAAATAAAAAAAAAAATTTTGGGGGGGAAAAATGGCGAGGAGGACCATGATGTGTGTATGGTATCAGATAAGATAAGATAAGATAAGATAAGATATTCCTTTATTAGTCCCGCAAGGGGAAATTTGCAGGATCACAACAGCAAACAAAGTGCAAACAAGATACATAGTAAGCAAATACACATTAAACAGAAGTAAAAAAAAAAAAATAGACAGTAAATTGACAGTAAATTGAAATGAAATAAATTATGTACAGACAGTATAACTGTTATATACGTAGTAGATTGGCAAAAACTTGGATGATTGTTGTTCGGTTGCTGGGCAACCGTTCAATCCGTTTCCCCCTGAGAGTCAGTGGAGCTGAAGAGTTGTGAGCAGGTTAACAGATCCGCATGTCCGCGGTCTCGTGCGTCAGTGTAATGCTCTCGTGGCCCCCGGTGTTGTGTGTTCACATCGTCTTGCAGTCCCGCTCTGCTCTCACGGCGAGGGGGCGACCCCGCCGACCCCCGATACGACCGCCCCGCTGGGTCCTCGAAGCGGAGAGACGCAGGATGTGTCTTCGTCCGTCTGTGAGGTACAATTTCACCATAAAACTAACTCAGACTCTCTCACCACCACTTCTGCCGCTCTCCTCCAGTCCGAGCATATTCCAATTTGGAGCTTTTGATCTCTGAAACTCCCAAGAAGGCTCTCGCAAATATGAGCATGTGGAGTTAGCAATTACAAAATAGATCTGGAGAACGTCCGCTCTGAATGTTTTCGTGAAGACGACGAGACACTTTTTTGGCAAATGTTACAATCGTGACAGAAATGTGCTCTTGCGTAATTGTTTCATCATTGCGTATCCAAGTTTAGTTCCCTCAGTGGAATTCTGTCTAAACAAAATCCATTATCTTGCTCTTGATTTGATTTATTAACACAGCCTGGATCCAGACTCCACTCCCCCCCACTCCACCTTCAGTTTAGTTCCCATTGAACTGTTGCATCTGATATCACGACGGACAGGTTTTTGGTCTTGAAGAGTAAACTCTCCACTGTAGCGCTGGAATAAGTGGGACAACAAGACATCTCGTACCCTCACTTCGAGGTGTCACGGTGTCAGGATCATAGAGCGTCAAAGCCTATGTGGCGTCTGACATGTTGGACACGCGTATCCAATCTCAATCAACCACTGAATGTCGTGATTCTAATTCAAAGTGATCTGACAGTCTAGTTTTATAATGAACTGGAAATAAATACTCTTACACTTCTCAACAGGTGGGGGTCAGCGCAGCCTGCTGGGGAAGGAGAGTGGGGGGGGGATTCCACTCAGCAGGTCAGGGACGGTCACTCGGCGGTGTGAGAGGATCCCCTCGAGGTCAACATGGAAACACCCGGAGGTGGCTTGCAGCTCCGGCTTTGAACTTGGTGCTCGCTGGAGATGGGAGGTTCAACTTCTACGGACTCAAGTTTGTACAAGTCACTAATTAAAGAGAGTCTACGACTCGGCGACTCAAGTGACTTGAATAACCAGTGACCAACACACGCTGCAACAATTTAAACCAACTCTGAGGTAAAGAAAAATAACTCCAAACACTAATTACAGACTGCTGGATTTCACAATTGATCTGTAATAATACCAATAAAACCAAAAAGGAACAAATTAAATTTAATGCAGGGTAAATGACGGGCTGGGAGAGCGAGTACTAAGTTGAAACAGGTGTCAGAGGGATTGCTTTTCTCACAGAGGGGCGAGAAGGAGGGGCGAGTCGTCAGCGAACGAGTATTGGAGACGAGGACTTGTGACCCACGAGTGATTTGTTTTCCAACGATTTCGCTCGTGACTTCTACATCACTGGCGCTTGATTCGCCGTCTGTCCCCGCAGGGAGGGACGGGGCTCCCAGCGAGACTGTCAACCGGGGTCGGACGGTTCTCGGAGGTCGGCGACCCACCTGGACGGTCTCGAAACGCGGACGCGACCAGTGTGTTTATTGGATAGTTTGCAAGAGCACAAAGTCCTGTATCTGGATTTTTCTCCATAGTCGCACCAGATTGTTGCTTTTACCTTTGAAATGTACGACACTTTCTCTCAGGGGAGCGTTCCCCCCCCTGACACCCCCAAGAGGTCCCAAGGTCAACCCACCACAGTCTCGTAAAGTCCTACAGAAAACATTGTAGTACCTCACCATCTCAAGCTGACGACTTTTGAATGACTTCAAAGGTCATTTTGGCACTTTGCTGCGTTTATTCAGGTATAAAATGCTTCGCTCGTTCTCGTTCTGACTTCTCGAATGTGAGGATTCACTGCTTTTCTTTGTTTTATTTCATTTTACATTAAATATCTTGGGGTTTTACTTTTCCACCTCTGAAAGTCTATCTGGGAAAAACAAACAGCTGAGCTAAAAATCTAAAATAGAAATAAGAATACCTGAAATGATGAATGATTAGCAGGCCAGTGTAACAGGTGTATTTGTTGTGTATCTGCAGGAACATCGTAGAAAACACACACACACAACATCTTGTCATCAGCTCACAATCAAACAATGTCAAAGTGGAAATCAGTGAACATTTTACAATTAAAAAAGAAAGCTGAGATCTTTGACATTAGACAAGCTTTTATTCTTGTAAAAAGCTTATTTTTGGCCTGAAGCAATGAAAAGAAGACTTTTTAACGGATATGTGCCGACTGAGCAACCTTCATCTTTTTCCAGTTTCTCTTTACGCATCACAAAATGATGGCGACCTTTCTTATAGCCCGTTAAGAAGATTGCTTAGCATGCAGTTAGCTTGTATAGAAACACTCCTCCTGTAACACATTACAAGAGTCGCCCAATGACGCAGGATCAGAAAACTGACATCAGCTAACGTAACACAAAAAACAAACGAGTTACCTAAGAATGCAGGAAATTGGGATTTTGGACTGCGTGACAAAACTGAAACTGTGGAGGGAATTTTTTTCGCTTTCTATTTTCACTCGCCAATTTATTGAAAAAAAACCCAACAATTTCTTTTCTCTTTTTATCCGGTAACACGATTTCAGCCACGTGCCTCTTCCTTGACCGCAGTGCTGCCTTCCTGGAGAGTCGACGTGTCCACACGCCCACCGGTGTGTAAAGCAGGAACGGTGCTAACAAACCACACCAAGAGGTAGATTACATCGTCACCAGGGTCACCGGTGGGAAAATGTCCCTGCAGGAAATCCTCAGACCCCTTTAACTGTCTTCTGAGCAGCAGCAGAAAAAAAAAAAGAAAAAAGATCGACCCTTTGGACCCTTTGGACCCTTTGGATCTTTTTCCTGTCTCACCTCGTTAGTTTCCTCCAGAGTAAAACATCACAGAGCCAACGGTGTAGTTCCAAGCACATGTCCAGATTACATTTCAAAGACTTTGCTGCCATTAGGTGCGGCCAATTAGTGAGTCTGTCTGGTTTTCACAGAGCGCAGAGGTCTGGCAAAGTAAATGGTGTATTTAGTGTCGTCATCTCAACTATTTATTACAGTATCACTGGTTTAAACGGTGCGGGTACAAAGAAAACGTTGTGCAACTCCTCGTAGTTTTATAGTTGCTTCAGTTACAGAAGGCTGCGGTGTTCCGGGTAGCCGTGGTGTGAATGCAAGGCAGGGTGGTGCTGACAAGCGTCTTTCATTTTCAGTGGAAACATCCTTGGATTAATCAAGAAGAAAGCTCCAGGCCAACACGAGAATGTGATTTACACGGCAGTCTGATGAAAAAACAATCATTGGGTGTGGGTCATGGGTGTTGTACTGTAATGTCCATATGTCAGCAAGCACTGCATTAAAGTCACTCTGCCTTGGTTGACAGATATTTTGTCCAGGAAAACCTCCATGTGCCTGCTCACAGGTCTAAGGCGTACAATGTCGTCCCTTAATTTCTTCTCCTCTTTATTTTTAAGCAGTTTTTTCCACTTGTTGCCTTCAGTACCTTATCTGAGTTGCAGAATCAGCCTATAAATGTTATCGTGGATTTCTCCTTCCCTCTCGCCAATGGTAAGATGCATACAGGAAATAAGCCAAAGTTATACTATGTAAAACAACGTATATGTACAAAGTTAATTTACGTAACAGTTACTGACAAAAAAGTGAGTTTTAAAAGTGATGTTCCCGTACAAATAAACTGCGCTCTCAATTTCATTGTACGGTAAAAGTATTTATCTCCCCGCTCACGGATGCATTCTTAAACAGTTTGAAACAGGTGTCGACGTTGTAAAAGAAAAGAAAAGAAAAGAAAAGAAAAACAATATACAAAACTGCTTCGTTAGGTTTAGGCAACAAAACGACTTAGTGTAGAAATATTGTAATTATTAGTGAAAAACATCATGGTTTGGCTTGAAATTACTACGAAAGTGAAACAAAACCAAAACGCAGCATAAGTAATTTTTTTTTTTTGACCCATCCACCTCCCCGACCTCCTCACTGTGTGGACTCATTTTAAACGTCCTTCATCAAAAGCAATACACGTTGCCTTCAAAACCTAATTCACAATTCAGTTGTATGGGAACGTAAATTTTAGGAGACAAAATCCAGAGGTGGAAGAAGTATTAATACCTCAGTGTAGAAATACTCTGTACAAGTTAAAAGTTGTGCATACTTAACGTACATAAAAGTACAAATGCATCAAAATGTACTTGAAGTACAAAAGTAAAAGTAGTTCTACCTAATGACTACTTTTACTTTTATATATGATATCGTATCACTTGATTATTATTATTGATATGTTCACCACTTTAATGTTGCAGCTGGTAAAGTTGGACCTTATTTCTTACTACATACACTGCCAGTTGTGAATTCCACCAAGGGATTGATACAAAGTTATCTCTATCCACAACACTACATCATAATTTATTTATCTACTGTATTTTTCCGATTCAGTTTTTAATTAAGGATATTATTTGTTTAATCTGCACCTGAGAAGTAACTTAAGATATCAAATAAATGCAGTGGAGTAAAACATACAATATTTACCTCAAGTAGTGTAGTAGAAGTAAAAAGTAAATCTACTTAGTTACTTTCCACCTCTGATATTCTATTGAAGAAAATCTAAAATCTAAACTAGAAATAAGAACACTTGAGATGATGACTGATTAGCCGGCCTGTGTAACAGGTGTGTTTGGTTCTCTGCAGGAACATCGTAGAAAACACACTCGTGCAACATATTGTGGTCAGCTCACAATCAAACAATGTCGAAGTGGAATCCGGTGATCATTTTACAATTAAAAAAGAAAGCTGAGCTCTTCGACATTAGAATTTTCTCGGCAGGAAACTGTAAAGAAGACTTTTTAGCTTACATGTGCCGACTGAGCATTCTTCATAGGAACGAATGGACCGTCATCTTTTCCAGTTTCTCTTTATATCTCCTTCCAGCTGTGTGGTTGCAATCAACTTCAAAGTTGCACACAAAACAGCCCACGCCACTTGAACCCGGCGGCAAGGAAACAACAGGCCACGTGTACCAACAGCAGCGGCATCAATACCCACCGATAAAAACTGATTGTGCTGAAACTGAAAAAAAGATTTTCCTTAATAACTAAGAGCTGTGATGAGTTCAATTTTACAGAAATCAAACATGTATATTAAAGAGGACGTGCAGTTATTTGACCTCCACATGGAACTTCGACAAACAGGATCAAGTTAAAGTTGCAAAAAATCTAAAAAAAAATCTAATTATAGTCAAGTTTGTTCCACAATGATTGAACTTTCAACAACTCCACATTCTGAGAAGCCTGCTACGGTGTTTTGGCATTTATTATTTTTTTTTTTGGCACAATTTGAAACCAGTCAGCTGCACTGAAGTTGTGTTGACACCGTGCATGTAACAGGACGCACAACAACCGCTGCGAAGCCAAATGCCCCCCCAAAAAAAGGTTCTTCCTCTCAGATGATGTAGATCCCCACTGATGCAGAACTGGTGCTGAAGACAGTGATCTGGTTTCCATCTTTGGGAAGCAAAAAAAAAAACTGACATGTTTTTTTTATCACGAGATAAATGATTTCTGTTTCAGATTTCACACATCATCGTGCAGATTGAAACTCTCCACGGGGAGAAAAACACCTTCGGTGACACTTTTCAACCATTAAGTCGACGCGGAGGAAAAAAAAAAAAAAAAATGGATGAAAGATGTTTTCGGCACTCGTTTTCAAACCAGAAGCACGTGTGGCTGTAGCGTCTTCTTTATTTTTTTAAAAAACACGCCACACAACCCAGGTGCAGCGTTTGCCTCGTTCCAGCCCTCTGGGTGTCCGGCACCGGTTATTTGTCTCGAGTTAATTACATGCACACTTCTTTTTTTTTTTTATTGGTAAGTGCTATACAAATAAAATTACAATGCTGACATGTTTTAACATGCGAGAACAGTCGAGTATGTGGAGAGCATTATTATCTCCTCTCCTAGACGCTACGCCTCGTTTTGTTCCTCGTTCATGTGTTCACTGCTGTGTGAAAGCTCAGAACTGGACTCATTTCTAAAACTTACCAGGAGCTCCAGCACTCCCCCTGAGCCTGAGCTTTGACACAAATTTGAATAATTTTCAACTCAAAAGTCTCAGCACCAATTTTGTGTTGCACGGATGGATTTGGGAAATGGGAGTTCAGTATAGCTCAAAAGATTTTACACAGTCTTACCTGCATGAATCCACAGTTCTAAAGAGGAAAAGAGATTTTAAATTGGCTATTAAAAGCCTTTCAGTGGGAATATGTTTTCAGTAGCGATTTAAAAGAATATAATGATCATGCAAATCTTTTTCAAGTCTGCTACACA
This sequence comes from Ophiodon elongatus, assembly GCA_016806645.1. Taxonomy (NCBI): domain Eukaryota; kingdom Metazoa; phylum Chordata; class Actinopteri; order Perciformes; family Hexagrammidae; genus Ophiodon; species Ophiodon elongatus. Next base: position 180,117 of record JACSYO010000749.1, read on the forward strand.
GGTATTTAAACCTACACCTTTATATGGGATCCAGAAACAATAAGAACATGTGCAGTGAAATATGTCGCTAATCCTCAGTTGAACTTAAACCAAGGTTATGGTCTTTACAGGATAACGTTCATTTACATTGCTTTATTCATCTTTTTAAACCAAGGTTAAGGTCTTTAAAGGATAACGTTCATCTTTTTAAACCAAGGTTAAGGTCTTTAAAGGATAACGTTCATCTTTTTAAACCAAGGTTAAGGCCTTTAAAGGATAACGTTCATCTTTTTAAACCAAGGTTAAGGTCTTTAAGGGATAACGTTCATCTTTTTAAACCAAGGTTAAGGCCTTTACAGGATAACGTTCATCTTTTTAAACCAAGGTTAAGGCCTTTACAGGATAACGTTCATCTTTTTAAACCAAGGTTAAGGTCTTTAAAGGATAACGTTCATCTTTTTAAACCAAGGTTAAGGCCTTTAAAGGATAACGTTCATCTTTTTAAACCAAGGTTAAGGTCTTTAAAGGATAACGTTCATCTTTTTAAACCAAGGTTAAGGCCTTTAAAGGATAACGTTCATCTTTTTAAACCAAGGTTAAGGTCTTTAAAGGATAACGTTCATCTTTTTAAACCAAGGTTAAGGTCTTTAAAGGATAACGTTCATCTTTTTAAACCAAGGTTAAGGCCTGTAAAGGATAACGTTCATCTTTTTAAACCAAGGTTAAGGCCTTTAAAGGATAACGTTCATCTTTTTAAACCAAGGTTAAGGCCTGTAAAGGAAAACGTTCATCTTTTTAAACCAAGGTTAAGGCCTTTAAAGGATAACGTTAATCTTTTTAAACCTATTTTCTTATGTCTTTGTATGACTGAGGACAACAATTTTCTGGAATTGGTCCAGTATTGAACTAAACGTTCATATTCTTAAAAGAATTCCAGAGTAAGTATGCAACCCCATGTTCGTGAAAAATAATAACATGTAATCCCTTTTATAGTACTTGTTGATGGTGAAGATGGTACGTACTGTGGAAGGAATCTGTGTACTCCAACTTTTAAGAGTTCACAAAAACTTGAAGCACTTTAGAAGCTATAAAAGAAATGCTTAAAAATGAGAGGTCCCTTTTTTTCTTTTTTTTTTTTACAGAAAATGATTAAATTTAACCAGTCCCTCGTTAATGGGATTATACCGGCTGAAACCATGTTTACAACGTTGTAGTTCTCAGGAAGCAACACATTTTTTTTTCAAATTAACAGGTCCCTCGTTAACAGAAATTGCCTCAATTCAACCTGCCTGAAAACATGTTTACAATGTTGTATTTCTCCCAGAGAAAATGCGCGAATTCGTCAATCGCTCTTTCAAAATAAATTGTGTGCACAGGGGGGAAAAAAAAAAAATCCACCATCTTTCCACTTCGTATCTTCTCATACCTTTAACCTGTTCCCGCTGGGAAGTACTGGTGGCAATGACAGGAAATGGTAAACCTTTTCACAAACTGTGAAAAGTTTGAGATAAGAGGTGTTGAAGAATGTATCCAGAATCCAGATGTGGGAGTTGTAACAAACACACCATGTAATAATGACGTATCAAAGTTCCAGCAGCTTGTAAACCAGACATGTAAACAAAGTTCAACAGTGTTAAAAACATGAAAACATACCAACAGCACCAATTCTTTTTGATCCAGAGCTGCATTTAAAAAAAAAAAAAAAAAAAACGCTGTTAGAAAAAGCCAAATCTAGAACATCCAGGGTTTAGGCACAGAAACACCTCGGTTCGGTTAGGTTTAAGGAAACATGGTGATTTGAGTTAAAGTGACAACTTCACAAAGGAACTAAACAACAATAAAAACCACGTGGTTAAGGCTGGCTGAAGCTCGCGGTCATGCTTACAGTTGGAAAAAGGAGCCGAACAGCCGCCGCTCGCATTAAAGTCCACATTTACTTCTCCGGCTGATCCACGCAGGCTCTCGAACCTGAACATATGCTGTCCTTTTTCTTGTCTCAGGCCTCCACATAGTCTATTTGGCTTTTTTTGTAGTGTTTGCCCAATTATTTTGCAGAAGAGAAAAAAAATGGTAAAACTTTAACAATCGATGTTCACAAATTGAGAGCCAACGTGGAAACAAGGCGCTGCCAGATGACCGAAAGGACCTGATTATGTTTGTATTTTGGCATCGGATGCACGACAAAGTATAGTGTGTATCGAATAATTAAGAGTACCACCCCCGGTTTACAGTTGCAAGCCTGGCCGACAGGCAAGTCAGGCCAACCCGGTCTCTCAGTATCTCCCCCCTTATAATGAGATCATGAAAGTCAATCGCTGTGTGTTGCATTAATTATACACGTAATTACATCACAATCACACATTTTCTTTATTTTGCGTTCATAAAGGCACAACCTGAGCCAAGCGAACGATTGGAAACACATCGTTCGGTAGAATCTGATGCAGCGCAGAAGAGAAGTGATAAACAGGACCTCGCTTTTATAGACCGAGAACACCGGGACCAGGTTTTACCAGGAAGCTCTAATAAACATCATACCCTACAAAAACATGCCATGCACTGGAACACAGGCGCACATGGCTGAATGGTAACAGTGGGGATTGCCACACTGGACACAAACAGGCTGCACATCTGTAGTCAATTTAACATCATTCATACAACTGTGTGTGTTTCTGCTAATTAAGACTTGACAAGGGGAATACTGGCCAATTCTAATTATTAGAATTCCATAAAGTTGTTATTTCATCACCTTTTAATCGGCCTGTGCTGAGCCATAATTGTTTACATGTGTCTAAGCCATCTCTGTATCAGTCATATGGGGGAAAATAAACAACTCTAAAGAGAAACAGTGGTTAATGTTTTATTTCTGCAAACTGAAATCACAACTGCACCTGTTTTATATCCTTTAATGGAGGGAAGAGAAGTTAGAGCAAGATGATGTTGTAATAGAGACGAGGCCGAGCTGAGGGAAGAAAACACATTGTGACTCATGGATGAATAACAATATCTGAGCTGAATTCAACAGACTTTTTTTTTTCTGGTGAATAAAATAAAAAGACAAGTTGTGTAAAATAAGCATAATCGTTTACTTCATTGTCACAGCTCGACTCTTACGGTGGGCCAAGAGGGAAACACACACGCAGCAATTAATAGAAAGTACATTTATTTTCAAAAATCATAAAAATAAGAACCATAGGATCGAGCAGTTGGCAGCGTTTTGACACCCAAATATACCTGGAGCATTGACATCTTTAAAATATAAAGTTACACAGCACATTTTATGCTTTTATGCATTTCCTTAATTTCCAGATATTCCTCCATTTGCAAAATTCGGTTTAAAACTGGTTCATCTCTCTTCTGAAGAGGAGAACTCAATATTGAGGCACACGCATCTAATATGACATTTATTTTTCCGTCTCATCTTTTAGCCTGGGCCTTTAGTGTAAGCAAGATGTGTGGAGAACTTTTTCCCATCTAATTATTGGATTTAGAGGTATGAAATTCTTTATTTTCCCCCATTTGTGAGGATTAACAGGTCTTATTTTTCCTGCACCAAGGCTGCCCTCCATCTTTATTAGCTATGCCACGAGATCAGATATTCCGTGTGTGTGTGTGTGTGTGTGTGTGTGTGTGTGTGCATCTCTGTGTCTGTCCATGGCTAATCTTGCCTACTGCTGGACCCATCAGCCTAATATATTTTGAGCTTATTTATGACTTTATGCTCAAGGACCTCTTGTGGTTGTACTTTTTTGAAAACATATATTATTGAGCGTTTTATACCGTCATTGAGTGCTGACTCCTCATTGCTCTTAAACCGCCGGTGATATAAACCGGGTCCATCCACCCCGTTAAAATTATTTTCCAAACTTCCCTCTCTATATTCAGTATAATCTTTCCTAACAAAAATGTTTCCCATCATTTTAACCCTAATTTAATAATAATTTAACAATATTTCCAAGGAATGTTCTTTGCTAAAATGTGTCTGTCATTACCGTTTGGCGGATAAACTACAGTTTGGCTAAGCGAGCTAACTGCTTACTGAAATACAGCTAACAGAGCTAACAGAGCAAACACACGGACAGTTTCTGTTCAGAGGAAGCGTGAGGACGGTGATTGGGGGACAGTTGCCGTTTGTCTCCCAACCCTTCTGGGCAGAACAGTCCAATAATTGTCTCACAGCCTGAGGAAAGACGCTGCTCTGAAGTCCTGTGTTAGGTCAGCTGATGGCTACGTCTGAATCTCTTGCCAGACAGCAACAGGCTGTGGCTGGGTGGGTATTGTCTTTCAGTGTCTTTTGGGCCAATATCACTGATGTGGGCTAGATGCGTACAAATTATGTTGTTTTTTGCCCTCCGGTCCTCGCCCGTGCACATTGCATGCCAGTTTGCAATGTTTCCAGTCCGAATGCTTTCTATTGCTCCTCAATTTGGCAGTTGACTGTTGATTACTGGGACATTTTAGTGTTTTACAGATATTCGTCTGGTCACCGAGCTTGAAACCGGGACAATAATAAGGTATGGACAATAATAATGGACAAACGGCTAACGGACCGAAACACACAGCAGGGCTGACGGTTTCTGTTTGGAGGAAGCATTAAACAGTCTACATGGAGCGTTGCACAGTTTAGCTGCATGGACCGATTGCAGACAGCTGCAGAGATTAAAACGAGAGCGTATCTGTTGCGTGAGACGTGAGTGAAAAACAACAAGTGGTTTGTATATATTGGATCCAATATTGTGGCCGTGGCCCGTTGCGGTCACACCTGGTCGCCCTGATAGTTGTGTCTGTGATGATTGAGGTTTCACTAGATTTCCATGTGTTTGTAGTTTTGGTTGACCATATCACCCAACACAAGGCTTTTTTTCCACATGCCAATGTGCTTTTCATTTGCTGTTGGCTATACAGCTGGAGTGTCAGGTGGTGGAAATGTGTCCACTATTAGACCTAATTGGTCATTTTGTGAAATTGGTGCTTTTTGTGTTCCCCCCAAAAACAATACGTAATAAAAGCACTAAATAAATGTAATCATGTTGAGTCCAAATTGGGTGAGATATATGTGACCTGTCCCTCTCTTTGATCTTTTTAAACAAGTAGGTCTTTAAATAATTAAAATGTAGGCAACATGTTCATAATATCAGGGACATCTTGTCTCCTGGGGATTCGTCTGTCCATGTCTAAACATGTGCCTACATGTGTAGAGAAAAATAGCATTTATTAAGTGCAGTAAATATGGGATTATGGAAATTACCTACTCAAACCATAGGTGGGTGATTCTCACAGAAAGAAGTGTAGATTATCAGCCATATTGGTAATTACAGCATTAAAACTCAAATGAATGTTAAAATGATGGAAAAAAATGTCCCACCCATGAAGTAGACCTGCTCTTCACCCTCATGATACAAAACACAATAATTTATTGTTTTGGGATTTTTTAAACTCATTTATAAACAGACAAGAACTAACATTAGATCTTCCAGAATACTGAAATGCCGTCCTGATTCTTTAGCTTTAAGCATCAGGTTGCAATTACTTACTTCAACTATGCTACCTAATCTTTCCATTCCATTATCCAAACCGCTTATCCTATTCAGGGTCAGGGTTCAACCTCGACAGGTCGCCAGTTTATCGCAGGGCACATATAGTTTATCACGCACGCATTCACACCTACGGGAAGTTTAGAGTCTCCAATTAACCTGAGCTGCATGTCTTTGGGAGGAAGCCGGAGAACCCTGAGGGAACCCACGCTGCCACGGGGAGAACCTGCAAACTCTACACCGGGGGCTCGAACCGGTCTAATGAAAATATTTTCTATTAGATGGTTATCAGATGTCTACGGATTATTTGTGCACCCTGTAAATATATTTTGTCACGATGTCAATGATTTGAGTATTTACTTTTCTGAACATGGTCTTCGGTGGAAGGGGTCCTTTTTCCATTAAAACAAGGTGGATTATAGCCGAGGTAGGCTGGCTACAGTTATATATTGCCGCGCTGTTCCACTTTCCTGACTTGCCAATGATAAATATTTATTAAGAAAAAATACAAAGTATACACTGTAGGCCATGACGACATAAATACCATAAAATCCTGGCTATTGAATGAAGCCTGGGACAAGGACATGAACAATGGTTCCGCCTGACAAAACCTTTTGGTGTGCTCCAACGGATGGCGACAGATATACAGAAGAACGTTTTCAAATAGAAAGCATTTTTGTTTTGGTCTTTTATTAAAGATCTTGATTCTGTAATTTTCATCCATAAAGTAGGCCACTGCGACCCCCTCTCTGCGGACGCCTCACTGACACGGATCAATCATCCTCATGTTCTGTGATTATGCGCCAGCTAGTGAGCCTTTCATCAAGTGCAGAACAGATTTTAGTGCACAGACAAATAAGTTGGATGAAATAAAACTTCAGGCGAACCCAGCAATGGGAGGTCGCAGACTGTTGTGTCCTCATCTTTAAAGAGAACTGGTTCCAACATCCTGATGCTCACACACATTCAAAGTTGATGGACAATGTTTTCCTGATGTCGAATTTTTTATGTCTAGATTTCGGTCATATTATCTGCCCAGAGTATAATTTTAGTTGCTGCAGTTTAAATTCCTTATGATGGACATAAAAAAAGCTGCATTTTGTTGTGCATACCTGTGTTGCATAATGACATTACATGATCTTTGAATCCTGTGACTTTATGTTGTTCATTCTGTACACATGACATCTATTGTACATCTGTCCATCCGGGAAGAGGATCCTCCTCTGTTGCTCTCCCGAAGTTTTCTTCCTTTTCTTGGGGGGGGGGGTGAGTTTTCCCTCTACCTCTGTGAGGGTCCTGGGACGGAGGATGTCGTATGTGTACAGATTGTAAAGCCCTCTGAGGCAAATTTGTGATTTTGGACGATAGAACATAAATTTACTTGAATTAAATTGAATTGACAGTAGAGTTGTAATTTGAGTTTTCCCCACTCTGAATTCACATTTCCAAGTTTTCTTTGAATATTTTCAAGGTATATAAACACACAGTCAAAAGCTACAGGGGATATATTTGTACTAATAGTTTCTGAAAGATCAGCATGAGATGAGCTGCAAGTGATATAAGGGGGAGACTGATTATAAGTTGATAGACTGGGAATTTTGTTTTTAGGTTTTCAGACAGGGCGTTGCATAGAATTTATGCTCAGACGCACCTAAAATCCACTTCATTCAAACTAAAAAACAAGCTGCGTCGTACTCAGCAGTGTGAGTACTGGTAATTCCGTTAGCTGTTAGCTGAGCACACTGTCCCAAACACTAAAAGTGAGCAAACTGTCCTACCCCCCCCGACTGTATTTCTGGGCACAGAGAGGGATGGCAATGCTCAGCCCGGTTAAGAGCAGTGAGTGAGGAGTCAGCAGGCAGTCGATGGCAGTATAAAACAGGCAATAAAAGGTGTTCTGAGAACGCCTGAGTCACTGCAACCACGAGAGGTCCTTGAGCCTGCACTGATAAATGACCACCCAGAATATCCTGCAGTCTGCTGCAGCAGAATGCGGCGTTAGCTGCAGAAGGTGCACACTCACCTACACACGCACACCTGTGAGTGATCGCATGATACTACTGGCGGAGATTATGGACACATTGGGAACCTGACAGGCTGATGAAGGGACACTTAACACATAAAACTGTACTAATAGCGGAGTGTGATGGGACAGATTGGAAATGGAAAAATAAGATTGGAGACCAAATCTAACATCGTCAACTTCCTAAAATAATGGCCCAAGCCATTTTTTCAGGTTTTTCAGAAAGCAAAACAAATTAAACAAACATTGAATATATATTTATTAATAATTTCACTCATAAAGGTTATGACAATGGATGACTATTGACATACTGATAACAATGTCTGTCAATTATGTAACATAGGAGGAATAAATTACTTACACCAAGTTTTTAACATGCCTTTGTGATTTAAGCAATTTTAAACCTTCAACTCTATCAACAATGAAGCAAAACTAACAAACTAACAAAACATAATGCTGAGGAGGCATGTGCATCTCCTCACTTCTCCCTCCAGCTCTTCTTTGCTGGGTTCTTGACTGATGCCTATTAATGTGGCAAATTGTCAAAGAAGTGATGACACTCGACGGGCATGACGTGTTTCATTGACTGGAGGTCCTGGAACTTTCTCTCCTTTATTGGAAGAGCACATGGAAACATTCTTATCCATGTTATCGGCTCATTTGCCACCTGTACCCTTTGTGGCAGTGCTTCCCACGTAGAGTCCTCCGAGAAGGACAGCTTGAAATGTGCAAGTGATGCACAGTCGGATCTCCAGCTTTTTGGCCTGGTCTGATGCTAAGGAAGTAAGATCCATTCAGTTTCAGGAACTCATCATGCTTGAGCACCTTCACATGGTAAGGTGATGGCCTGATTTTTGCCGTCTGGAGTGTGATGACGTAGTCTCTCAGGGTGAAGATATCCGTAACTATTTTGCGTTCAGTAGTACTATGCGTGCTGTCACACTCCATTTGTGTGTGCCCTGCAACGAGGTATTTCTGTGTTCTTAGTACCCCATATTTCCTTGCAAGCTCAGAGAATGCATTTGCCACACATGCATTGCAGTTCTGATAACCGCAACCGTCGCTCCACACTATGATCTCCTTGAGTTCTGGATGGTCTTTGATCACACCTTCAAAATGACGATATTGAAGGTGTCCAAATACGTCGCTATTCAGGTTGCCCTCCGATTCGTCTCAAATGTAGCAATACCCTTCCTCTGATCTCAAGTCAAAGAGGGTAAAGTTATGGACCTGCAGTTTCGTTTTGTAACACAGGCTGCTGGCTTAGGTTTTTGGACACAGCAGCACAGCTTGCAAGTCCATAGTCTAAATGGACTTGTCACAGGATTTCTCTTGCCTCGCTTCATCTTTCTGGTTGACATGTGCATCATATTCGGCCTCACTGATATTCCTATGCTTGAATGAAACACAAACATCACACTGATCTTTTTGTGGAATGAATAGTTCTCTTCATGGAGCACATCTGTGAAATATTGTATTCCAACGGCCCTCACGCCAGCAGTTGCAGCTGCCTGTTGATATTCCCGATGTAGTTGGGAGATGGTTGTGCCTGGGTGAAGGAACTTCTTGTCTTTGTAGGTCTCTGTGCTTCTGCAGTAGTGTGAATCGACAGTGGGCAGGACCCTCAACCAGTCCTTAAGGAATTTCTTGACATCGGTTTCAAGCTTTGCATGCTTGCCACTCTTAGGTCCAGATTTAGACGCCGGCGCTGCCGCTCGTTCGTCTTTGTCGATGGTGTCTTTGTTCAGCCAGTGTGTAATGGTTCTTTCAGGGAGAACAAGTGTAGAGGAAAAAAGTGCCTTGCACAGTTTGAGACTCATTCCATCTTGAAGCTTCAGTTGGTACGACAATGATGAATTGCGTCGGGATCCCTCAGCAACTTTCTTTTGCTTTATGTTAACCCTTGTGACCAAAGTGGTGATGAATAACCAACGTTCTTCCCAGGTGTTCATTGACCAAATCTTTTGAAATTTCCACTGCCGCTGCTCTTCTGTAATGACTTGACAGTCTCGAATTGATTGATCGATTTTCGTTCTTCTTGATGCAGCCGCCATCTTGAAAAGCTTGTAAAATTGCCTAAGTCACATTGTCTTTTGACTTAGGCAAAATAAAATGGCCTAAGTCACACTCTTGACACAGGTCATTATACTACAGGGGTAGAATCGCATGATCTGTTCAACTGAGGATGTAGGGGATTGTACCAGAGGCGGCCAGCATCATGAGGAGATGATTTAGACAACAATATCACTTTTGTCAAAAAATTACTTAGGCCATTATTTTAGGAAGGTGATGACATGCAACATTAGTCTGTGTACAATGTGTTGCGTTCTAAATAGCAAGAGATTTAAATTATACACTATTTTAATGGCTCTGGCTGTGTGGTCCAGTCAGTCATTCTTTTAAGTTATTCTACTTTTGGAGTTTTCTATTGTTTCTTTTTAATCTTGAAGCCATGCATCCGGCCTTTGGTTTGTGGTTATGTAAATGCAGCTCATTCATTTCTCCGACATACGTTTGGTCGAAGTATAATAATAGTTTGTTGTTTGATCTGTTTATAAATGAGGCTTGACAACCGGAGAGAGAAAACAGATTTAGCAGAACCAACTAATATTCCACTGTGTTCCTTCATCGATATCCAAATAGTTAAATTGAATTAGTTTCTTGTTCCTTTGTGTGTGTGTGTGTGTGTGTGTGTGTGTGTGTGTGTGTTTTGTAGAAAATACGATTAAATACATTTGTAGAAAATAGGTTCAGGACAGCAATCAGAGACAGAACTTTACCCTCAGAATTATGAACTGAAATTGGGAAGGTTTCTCTGACATTATGCAACTTTATATTGGTTGTGAATGTAATTCCCTTATATTGATAAAAGACTTTCTGATTCCCATATTTTATAGTTAGTAGCTGTGCCAGCGGCAATGCTCTATGGACGGCAACGCCGGCCAGTCAATTGGTCCAACACCCAATAACTTTTTATCTAGCGCAACCATGTGATTGACATTTCTGCTTTTGATTGAAAGTCTTGACAACTGTTGGATGGATTCAATGAATCAAAACGATTTCTTTTTCTCCCAAAAATGTAATTGACCATTTAATTTCAGGTCGTTTTATACCCCAAAAAATAAAACCTGGAGGCTATGTCATTGTATAATGCAGCACTAAACAAAACAAAATACGCAACCCCTGAAATCCTGCAATAGAGTATCAAAAATGCTCCCCATTTTCATACAGTACAGTTACTCCTGTCTGACGCTTGCATTTTATTTGACAAGGCAGCAAAAATCGTCACAACAAACCAACTCTGTCACATCAGCGCAGACACCGAGCAGTAACCCACATGCTGATGAACGCCACCCGGTCTTTCTCAAACACACAACTCCACTCGCTCAAAAGCTGAGAACACACAGAACTGCTGGAGCTGCTTTTATCCACTTGTTTTCCATTATTCAAGAGTGAAAATTCCTGTAAAGAGTAAGTGGTGGATCTTTTCTGCATCATGTTGTCACCTTGAGCTGGTTCATTTGATCCTTTTAAGAATTTCAAGAGTGTCCAACCTGAGTTTAGGCCAGCAGATTCCTTTCTTTGATTTAACAGAAAGTGTGGTCCTCTCAATTTCAGTATCCAGGCAACACTTCTCTGGAGCCTGCTCCATTATGAGTAGTACTCCATCAATTTGCTGGTTGGATTTCTCTCTTTGATGCTCACACTGTAAACATCCTTTATTTTTACCTCTGGATAATCTGGAGGAATTTGTTCCAGTTTCATAGGGATCTCTGGCCAGTCAGTTTCCTCCCTTTCCAGATACCCAGGAACCTTCAGCCATCTGGATAACTTCAGAAATATTTCCATTGGCAGTCCATGTGATGCATCATCAGCTGGGTTGTCCTTGGAGCTCACATGCCTCCAATGCTTCTCTTGAGATAGGTCGTGCATCACTGAAACTTGTCCACGAAAGTATGGAATTTTTTGTCTGATTTTGTATATATACTTTATATCCCAGCACAGATGAGCTATCTGTCCCAAAAGTAAAATCTTTCAGTTCCACTTGAGACTCATTTTTCAACATTCTGTCCACTTTTACTGCGAGTGTTAAGAGCTCAAACCTGGGGATTGTGATCTGCTTGAGTGGAGTCACGCTGGATTTCCCAGTTCCATGCACCTGTCCACTTGAAGGTCCAGATTCCACAGCAGCACAAACATAGAGTGGACCATTTACAACCCATCTAAACAATGTCTTTACATTAAATATGGTCCCGTTTGTTAGGCTTATGTCCCAAGGTTGCATAGCCTTAGGAACATCAATTCCAATCAGAATCTCAATCGGCATGAATTTAATTTAGCTGTATCTGGTTTAGATAAGACCAACCTCCCAGATCCTTTTGGGTAGGTTGTTTTTTCTTTTATGTGTACACCTGTGCTAGGTCAAGGTAGATACTGACCTCCAAGCTTCCTATTTCTCATCAGCATGACGATACAGGCAGCAATGTCTCTCTGTCTTTGTATAACAGTGTTGAGGTTGAGTATCATGGCTGTGGGCTGAGTCATCCATACTGTGCATTCTGGATAGATTAGGCTGCTTTTTTGGCTGCTGAGTGCTGCAAAGATTCAAAACAGTTTTCTGAAGTTGTGCTTTGGGCACCGCAACCACTTGCATAAACTCCACAATTGAAACCTCAGGATCCAAAAAAGTCGAAGCTCTTTTATTTGCTGGCTTCCAATTAAGCATTCATTCCATCTTGAGTTTGATCATCCATTTGATCCTCCATGGCAAGGCTTCGGAGAACTTTTATTTTAGAAGCCGGTGCTGTCCAACTCTATTTGTTCCAATATAGTTTTTAGTGTTTCTTCTTGACGTTACAATGCATTTTTGTGCTCTAATGCAGCAGGTCCGGACTGCATTACTAAGCATTTTAAGCAGCTGCGTTTCTACCTAATAAGGAGACCGAAGAAGAAACGTTTGATCTCTTTTGATTTTCGTGACTTTTTTCTCTTTCCCATACTTACATACCTCTTCAACAAAGTATTTGAAATTAATCTTTCTTGGCTCATAGCAGTCCACACGATCCTCCTCTCTCTCAGACTGAGGCAAAGAAACCCAGTCATTTGCATCAGTCAGTGCAAAAGTGCAAAGAACATTAGCACAGACTGATGCACATGACTGGACTCATCTTTGGTTAAATACTTCCAAATGTTCATTGACATGATCAACATTTCCACCATCCAACCACAGCATGATAACATGTTAAACTAATATTCAAGACGGCAGCTGATTTGAGGATTTTTAACGGAAGCGACACACTCTCGCAAAATCTGGCAAATAACAATCGGGAACGCCTTCGGGAACAAATTTACGTTCTTCTAATTATGTCTGTTAGCTCTGTAAATGCAAAATATATATATGAATGCATAATTATGCAAATTCAACCCACTCTACTTTTATCCATCCACACAAAGTTCACAACATTTAATAGCATCTTTGTTTTAGAGTATCTTTTGGTACAGTCTCACAGAGCTGTCTGCATGGCAAGACTCCTGATGCCTAAATATTCTAGTAAAATGGGCCGTGATCACATAGACTTAAGGTTTTAAGGCTTTGTTCTAATATAACTCTGTAAAACTCACGCAATGTTTGTTTACTGCAACAATGGTGGTAATGATCTCCACTCGTGTTGTTTGTGTGGGCTGCAACTCCTTAGAATTAAGTCATAAACAGCAATTAAAGTGTCAGCTCTGCTGCAAAGCTCTCGGGAAAGAGAGCTTGGCGGCTGTGGCTCTCAGTCAGCATCGACTGCTGCCAGTTCACTCATCAGTGTTTTGAAGAAGTTTCAGTTTATGGAAATAAGTGAACTAACATCAAGCCAAGCATCTGTGATGGTTGTAAATAAGTTTGAAATGAAATATATATCCTGTTTGGGTGCCAAGCAAGCATAAACCATTCCTCTTTTTCTCTCTCCGCATGATATGATGCTGATAGTTGTTACATGTCTAAATGAGAAACGCACACACACATTGTGCGAGTAATTCGACACACATCTGTATTAAAGAAGAAAAAAAATAAAACTGGCTCACAACAACTGATCCACATGTGCTCTGCTGCTGAAAATAAATGGACTCATGCAGAGAAAAGCGCGACAAGAATCTGTTGTTTTAGAGCGGATTGGAGATGTGGGCTGACCTAACATACACTTAACGTGCTGATTTAAAGCACATCATAAAAGGAAATCAATCACAAAAATAATCTCAGTACATCAACGAAAGGGAGACGAACAGGTGCTCATGGAAAGTGGACACAGTGAGGCTCAGACACACGTTTCGTAACAACCACTCAGCCCTGTGGGCCTGAAAGGTGGCTGTAAAGGTGGATATTTTCTTCCTTTAAACACAACAGTGTATCAATTACAATAAACTCCAAAGTTGACACCGACATGAAGTATAATCCACTCTTCCACTGTCCGTCTGTGCGATACTCAAGATGTTCCAAACATCCATATGTTTGCCAAAATATGGGTGAACACATTGCCTCTGTTTGTTTCATTCAGATCAAGGGTCATTTTACGAATACCTTGTTTTGGTTCGGACTTTCGGGCTTTTAAGTTTGATCCGGGTACTGAACAGGCGTTAACCCTGAACCATGACTAATGGGGGATTTGCAACACGGCTACTGAAATTGCACTTTCTTTATCATTTGTCATTGATTAACGCTTGGTGGAGCGAGCACAAGTATCGAGGGAAAAACGGATGTTCAAGAGCGTTTCTATATTAATTTATGAGTAACTGTGGGAGTGGAAACGAGGCTTGTGCACAGCAGGTGATTTGAAGGGGGATGTCATCACATTCCTAGCAAGATAACCAAAATGCATGCCCCTTGGTAACCTGCTATGCCCCATATCCATCCTCTAATAGCAGAGAGAATATCGGGCCAGGTTTTGTTTTTTTTTTATAATTGAATATGTTTGTCTAGTCTGCCTGACTCATTGATCCATTATCTGACTGAGGTTTGTACAAGTTAGGATCTATGGCCCCAACCACGGCTCTGAAATATCAGTAGCCTAACAGTTCTGTGTATTGATAAATGCGTGGCACTGTCCATGGTGCTGAAGTAGTAGACGGCTTTGTAATATCGACCTTTTCTTTGACCACAAGACTCTTTTCCTGGTTCGTCGCCCCTGTTCTTATTTATTTATAAAAAAAAAAAGAAGAAAAAAAAAGATCCAGACGTACGCACAGCTTTGTAAAGCTGAGGAAAAGAATGTGTATGCATATTTCTGTCTTTGTGCCAGAGTTTTCGTTAGTTTCATGCATCTGGCCCCCAATTAGTGAACACTGTGCACACACAATGGAGACAAATGGCAACACAAAGACACTCATTATCGCTGGATTTTTTTCGGCCACTTGGGGCAGTCACAGGCCTGCTAAAACACATGTGGTTCTATCGCAAACACTTTTATGTTCTCTGGATTATGTGACTACGGAAAATAAAAAAAGATTTAATGGGTCCTGTGTATCACTTGATGATGAATGTGTTCCTGTAGCAGCAGCATCCTTCTCCGTTCACAGCTCAGAGATAAGGAACGCGAGCTTATCCAGCAAGCCATCATTCTCAGACATAGCTGCTCCTTGACCCTCATCTGTCAGACAGTAAGCAGACAGATGTGGATGTTGATTCAACCCTAAATCAACCCCAGCCATATTTCCCAAGATAATGGGTGCCATGCCATTGTTCTGACAGCCCATTATTCCTAAACCCCAATAGTCCGAAAAATGTCCCCTTGGACTGAAAGCCCATTTGTCCAACAGTCGGTTATCTTGAAAACAAACGGCCATTGTTCCAGAAGCCCATAGGTCCAAAAATACACTCTCCCTTTAACAAATAGAAGCATAAAGCAAATTTTTATGCAGAATCATGTCATTGGACCTTCCCAGTTGCCATATATATTGTGTTGTACTATGGCAAAGGCATGCCCCGCCCTACTCTGCCTCTGATTGACTTCCACTAATATTTTTAAGTGCTCCTCTCGTTTTGCACCAGCCCAGGAGGGGCCCTGCGATATCTACATTGTTTATCCCAGCGGTGTTGCATATTTCAGTTTATGTGGCACATGGGAGTAAATTGTATGCTGATGTTTCTCCATGGAGGAGTGGATGTTGCTGCTTCTGCAGGTGTGGGACTTTATGTGGTCGTTTGGTCACTTTGCCAGGATGTTATATTGCTGCGTCCAATGGGATCGTTAATTATTTGTTTTTTACGACTTCTGTTTCATTACCAATGTATCTGTATGTGTGGGTCTCCACTAATGCTGCTGCCTTTGAGCTGAGTGTCAATGAGCAGTGCCACGAGAAGCTGCAAATGCATAATTTAATTCACTTCACATTGGGGCCTGTAATGTTCTATAATTAACAAGGAAAGTTAAGGTGATAGTTGCCCATTTTTGCAGAAAATATCATATCTAACTAAGATTTTCTTTCTCACCCGCAGTAACATTTCTGCGACTCCACAGAAAACATCACCTCATGAAGCTGATCTGACGAATGTGCAGGCAAACAGCACACCCAGCAGTCACGGAGCGACAGCAGAATTCATTCCAGGATGAATAACCTGATTAATGTAAGTTGGAGCGCTGGTTCGGTCCTCAGTAGTTCGTCGCTACCGTTGTCTGCCATTTGGCACCGACACTGGATTCATCACGGCTTTGTTGCTGGAAACAGCTTCCTGCTGCTGCTGGAGATGGGATTGATGAGAGCGGAGTTAGCAGACTGTAAAACCAAAACAATGAGGTAGAACACTCCGTAAAGCTGAAGGGGAAACTGTAAAATTAGGTAATAATTCTCTGTGGATTGCCACTACCACCAACAGACATCACACCGAGTCGTTTGATCCACTGTTGATATAAACATGATTGATTAGTGCAGCTTTAAAAAGATATTGCCCACTGTGCCAACATCAACACCGCTATATAACGTAATTGTAATAGTAAAAATGTTATGGGCGGTGTTCTCTAGTGTCACATGTGAAGGTCAAAAGTCAGCTACACTTTACTGATCCTCACACTCAGTGGACTTCCCAACCACAGAGCAAAGGTCACCTTCCAGATCTCCTATTTTACGATCCAAGAAGTCATTGGTAGAGAGGTCAGAGGTCAAACCGGGATAACGCTCCTGTGTGTCTCGACCTTTCTCTCTTGTTGAGACAGACCAGAGAACGTCGGGCCGACAGTCATCTCCTCACTCAATGAGGTAGCTTTAAAAGACAAGAGGCAGATTTTGGGAAAAGGGGGTTTGATGGGGGATCGGGGGGGAGGGTGGGGGGGGGGGCACGACTTCAGGAGGATAAATCAGCCCGACAGTAGGTTTTATGTCTGTGTCACGTCTATCATCTGACATCTGGGGCTGCTTCACACTGCACGCCTTTTATCTGTTTACGGTTGCACAAGTGGACATATGGTTCCACAAGTGGACATAAATTATTCTAATCAGCAAAGTATTTGGAAGGAGGACTTTAATTCCATAATTAAAAAAAGGAAAACGGAAGAAAAAAATCATACATTTTGGAAATGTTCCTCAGTTATAAGGAAACCCGCTGAGATAATCTCCTGCGAATAATAACAGTGAGTTTTGATCTCATGCAAGCAGGAAAAAAAATAAATAGACGTCCCACTTTCTAAATTGTTTGTATTTAATTTCGAGATTTATTATGGGGCGGGGGGGGGGGGGGGCAACCTAAGGCCACATGAGGCGTTTCATTTCAAATGGGATAATTCGCTGGAGAGGAAATGAAAGCCCACAAAAGATTTTAAGGCCCACTGCTTCATTATAGTACAAAAAAACATAAATAAAAAGTGTTTAGTCTCATGGATGACTTAATAAAATACGAGACCAACGTGAACGCACAACGATTACTCCCCATCGATCCATGACTTAGAAACAGAAATACAGACATCATGAGACTCGGTTGATTTGAGTTGGAGGGGGATGTGTTGTTTTGTTAGAAAACATTTCTCTTCCGTTTTGGGTTCTCAGAGTCTCCATCTATAAATACAATTAATTTTCATATGCCCTACATGTGGGATCGGTGTTGACGGTACTCTGTACGGTACCCTCGTCCCCAAGGCGGCACATCATTACAAACGTCTTGATTTTTTAGAAACACTCAAAGACGTTTAATCATCTCAGCTCTGAGATGCTTCGGGGAGACAGTAAATAATTTGGTCAGTAAGTGAACTAACAAGCCTTCGTGTTCCCCGAGGGACCCGGAAAACTAACAGGAACCAGCAATCAGGTTTTCTGAGGCTGATTCCGATTAGTGATCCAGTCGTGCCGTAATTGACCTTTGAACCTTTCATTTGTTGGTTAGCCAGACCTGTGTGTGTGTGTGTGTGTGTGTGTGTGTGTGTGTGTGTGTTCCTGATTTAGGCTACCTTCTGGCACACATTTCAGACTAAAGACCAGTTAATTATGGACGGCTTGTGCAATTGGGGTGTGTGTGTGTGTGTGTGTATGTGTGTGTGTGTGTGTGTGTGTGTGGGTGTGTGTGTGTCATTTTAGATATACAGCAAGATGGTAAACAATACATGAACCAATTTTCACATCTGTCTTTGCATTTTCAAGAGTCACTCTGTGACTAGGGCTCACTCATTTTAATATCTTATTTAAAAAAAGTAAATTTTATGGTTTAACGATTGGATAATTCATCAATTCCATTCTGTACATTCATTGACTGACTGGCGGACCTGAAAAAAGTCTGTCTGACCAACAAAGAGTTTACTGATGAACAGAATTTGAAAGTGTCGAGTGGCAGCAGGTAAAAATACATTTTCTATGAAAAGCATTTGACCTGATGGACACCTCAGCCCTCCCGCCTGCCTCGCTGTAATCCTGTCATTTTGAGGGACGAATATTCTTCTGTTTGGTAACAGCGATTTTATTGCGAAACCTTTTTCATCAACAAGTGTCCCCGTGTTAATGACGGCAAACTTTTCATTTAGCGCCATCTTCAGGTCCGAAGGCTGGATACTGGCATCCCCGTCTTCCTCAGCGGTGCTTTGTGTTGGCTGTTAATTAGCACATGCTAGCACGGTAACATGCTAAGCTAAGATGGTGACGACGGCAAACATCAGCATGCGAGCGTTGTTATTGCTAGTATGTTGCCATGGTTGCATGGTTGCATGGTTCAGATCCAGCCTCCCTGTGTCTGAGCTGCTGCAGACTCAGAGCAGCTAGTGTGGCTGTTGTCTCTCCCTCCGGATCAAGCGTACCCTTTCTTGTCATTTTTTCCAGTGTGATCACACTGAGGTCGCATGCAACACCTGCTTAGAGTTAAGACTCGTGTTGTCTGGAATTGGGACACGGTTTGCGCTGTTGTGTGTCCAGAACGGCATCCTGGGAAATGTAGGAAATCCCCAAACAGAACGAGAAGTAACCGAGGCAGGCTGAGGGGGGGGAAGTGGCTTTGCAGAAAAGGAACAGTATTCAGTCTCAAAATAAGTGAACGTCACGGACTGATCTGACAGGTGAAAGAAAGGATTCTCTCTAAAAGGCTGATGTCGGCCTCCGATATGGGCGACAGAGGAAACACCCAGAAACAACACTTCACAGGAGAGTCTGGTTCACATTTATCTGTCCATCTTCTGCATCATTTTGACCTTTCCCATCCCCCAACCCACTGCACTGCTGGTCCCGCCTCCAGTACAAACCTCCCATTATGTCTTCATCATCAACAGCAGGGCAAGGTACTGCTACTTAAGGAGAGAAAAAAAAAGAAGAAACGGAGGAGAGGGGGGGATAAACAGAGGTTTGGAGAACGAAAGCCTCGTAGAGAGGGAGAGAGAGACGGAGAGAGAAAGAGAGAGATAGAAACCGGAGACAACGAAAACAGAGGCGGCGAGAAGTGAAACGAGGGGAAAAGAGAAGACAAAACCCACCAAATTAGAGGTGAAGT
Source organism: Ophiodon elongatus (assembly GCA_016806645.1). Lineage (NCBI taxonomy): Eukaryota > Metazoa > Chordata > Actinopteri > Perciformes > Hexagrammidae > Ophiodon > Ophiodon elongatus. The sequence continues at coordinate 199,585 of JACSYO010000749.1, forward strand.
GTGGAGAACGGGAGAGGGAGAGGGAGCACCGGAAAAGGAGAGTGGTGACTTGTGGACCAAAGAGGCAGAGAAATAAAAGCGCGAAAGAAAAAAGAAAAAGGGGGGGTCGGGGGTGGGGGGTGGGGGGATGGGGGGGGGAGGGCAAGAGAGAGAGAGAGAGAGAGAGAAAGAGAGAGAGAAAGAGAGAGAGCGGCACACTATAGAAACAAGAGAAAGCGACAAACTGAGAGCTGACAGACGGACGGACAGCCGACCCCGGGACCCTCAGGTAAGGCCAACGGAAACGTTGATCTTATCTTGTCGTGTTGCAGAGGCGTCCGGGGCATTAAAGCACGTGTAGCATGTATCGGGAAATTTATTTTTTTTTGCAATTTTGAAAATTGTGTTTTTATATTATCGAAGTCTTTTAAGAGAAAAAAAAAAAAAAAAAAAAAAAAAAGTGCAAATCATCTTCTGTGAAGGTGTTTAAGAAAAACAAAAATCCTCAGTAATTTCCCCCCGTGTGTGCCAGCTGCTTTGAGAGGGTTTCCTCAGCTTTGGCCTTAAAGCGCAGCGCTCATTACGCAATTACAACAGAAACCGACAAACAAATCCATCGCTGACGAGCTCAAACGTTTTCTCTTCAGACCGCCTTCCACGATGGGACTTTGAGAGGGTTTTTTTTTTTTTTTTTTTTTTTTATGCCACTGAGGAAGAAAGCCGGAACAAGGTCGATCAGGTTGTAAATTCTTCCTGAGAACCGTAACCGTGTACATAAACCTCTGCAGTAAATCCCGGTTGAGGTGAATTCATTTCTTCACGTCCTCGCATGTATTTCACGTTTACGACAACGTGCAGAAAAAAAAAAAAATCTTTCCTGATTCTGCTCGACGCTGTCAGGGCTCCATCTATCGACAACGCCATCTCCGGTATCGGCAATCTTAAGGAAGATTGGCAGCAGCACTTCTCAAAATTGAATAGATCAAAGGGCGGTAAGGAAAGCGGTTGTCAATTTAAAAAGGAGGAAGCAGAGTTTCAGCAGCGATAACATGAGAGAAATAATAACCTGCTGAAAGTTGTGTACGGGAGTCACAGCTGCTGAGCTGGAGAACTCTCAGGATCCATTTCTGCTCTTTACATGAAACCTGTCATCAAGGCACATTACATTCTGAGCAAAATGTCTTTAATATTGTATTAAAAGCGTTCTTTTAATTACACAAATATACAGGTTTTTTTTATGACCTGTAACCTCTGTAGCCAAAACAGAAAAAATATTTTATTTGAACATTTACACTAAAATAAATAAATCTCATCGTATGTGTTTCATATCCGATAAAACTTTTTCTGCACTGATAGATTTTGCAAAAATATTTATCAGTCAAACTAAAAAAAGATTTAATGCATGGAAGGGAATTCTGCACACAAAAGATTCTCTGACATCTTGCTCATGACTTTAAAAAGTGACAAAAAATAAATTAATTTAAAGGTGAAAATTAATGGATAAATGTGCATTAACATAAACACACCAGCGCTATGATTCTGTGGAGCTCATAACCTGATTTCTGAATCCTTATTTTGGCTCTTGGATAAAAAAAGAAAAACACTTTTCAGTTCAAAGGAAACAATGCCGTCTAATATTTCAGAAGCATCACTGATAGTTCACATTTAAAATTAATTAGATATAAATATTTAAATTGTGACGTGTTGTGTATAATTAATAATATAACATTTGCTGTGCATTGTTCTTATAACTTGTATAGTCTTTATTTTAGAATCATATTTTAACAGTTCAGGATTTAGCTGTAAAACATCAGCATTATACCTGTAATATATATATATATATATATATATATATATATATATAAATATAATTCAGTTGTAATTCATAAGAATGAACAATAATATGGATATATTGCGGATAAGGCTTCATTTAAGATGATGGTCCCTGAGGAGTGTGTTAAACACTGTGCATACTGAGGGTATATTGTTGGTGAATGCAGTAACAGGATAGTTATCAAGAGGAATTCTGGGAAAACAGCATCATTTCAATCAGCAACTTGATGGTTGATTAAACTCGTCTCTTAGAAACTCGACCCAGGAATCGGACCCACGCGTTTCCTGCTATCGCCCTGCTGAGGCGAATACTAATAACACGATTTAAAAAAAAAAAACAGCATCACCCCGCCACCCATCTGCTATCACGCACAGTAATTATCCGGTTGTGCGTCTAACGACGAGAACTCCGAGCATCAGAAGGTGATCTTCCTCTGACCTTTCAACAACCAGGTCCAGATGTGAAGCACGAGCTTCTTAGAAAGTAGCGCCGGTGTGTCCGGTGACACCCGCTGAGGATGCACTTTGCGTCCTCTCGCTGGGACACGACTGCTCCTCCGGGACCGGAGCATCCTGCAGGTCTCCGGGACCGGAGCGTCCTGCAGGTCTCCGGGACCGGAGCGTCCTGCAGGTCTCCGGGACCGGAGCGTCCTGCAGGTCGAGGTGCAGGAGATTGTCAGAGCACTAATCTAGTCTCTGGTGTGAAGCTGCCGACGCTCTGGTAGCTTTCGTACCGCTGCATCACGGTCTGGGCTCAGAGTGGTGGAACAAATACCAGAGAAATATGATTATGCTACCATATTGAAGAAAGTAGAGAATATTTATTGTGTGTGTGTGTGTGTGTGTGTGTGTGGAGGGGGAAAGTGTTTTTCCCTCTCTTTTTGTTTTTTGTTGTTGTTTTTTTTTTTTTTTTTTCTTCTACCGGATGATGTGATTAAAAGAAAACGCGTTCTTTCTATTAACCAAAAGTAAATAGAGCACAAATAATAAATAAATGCAATCATGTTTTGAATGAAACATCCCCGAATCGTTTCCTCGTGTATCCATATCTGAAGAAACCGGATTGATCCAACTAATGAGGTTTGGCAAAATAAAATTGCATGC
>JACSYO010000749.1:205000-362500 GCA_016806645.1 Ophiodon elongatus
GAAACACACTTCATCATGTTCGTACACCATTTGAACTTGGATCCTGATTTGAGTTGCCTTTGTGAGCTCATAGTGCCGGACATTCGTTTAACACAGCATGCGACTAATAAAACCTTTTGGAATACACAAACAAAATCACTATAATTATATATATGCGAAGGTAAAAACTAAATACACCCTCGCTCGTAAATGGTTTACAACAGAAGAGTTGAATTAGTGAGAGATTTAAAATTAAGTTTTTTTTTTTTTTTTATCTAAGACGGGAAACAATGTGAACATAATTTATAAAAATCCAAAACAATATTTATCAAACAACAATAATGAATAAAACAATATTCAGAGCCTTTTTTTAAAATTTTTTTGTAAAAATGAACTTTAGAGTAGTGGCCTAAGATTTTTAAACACACTTACACACACTTTTTCAGAAAAACTTCCATCTTTGATGAACCAACATCAACTACAACATTTGACTATATTATATGTAGTCATATGTAGTTATATATAGTTATATGTAGTTATATGTAGTCATATGTAGTCATATGTAGTTATATGTAGTCATATGTAGTCATATGTAGTCATATGTAGTTATATGTAGTTATATGTAGTTATATGTAGTCATATGTAGTTATATGTAGTCATATGTAGTTATATGTAGTTATATGTAGTTATATGTAGTCATATGTAGTTATATGTATGTCTTTCACGCAGTTTTCTGGTTGTAAATGTTGGAGGCCTTTAAGCGTTCCCAGAGATGTGCCCTGAATAACTGAGCCAGAAACGTTCCTGTTGTCCACAACGGGAACACTTCAGGAGCAGAGCTGTTCTTATACATTTATATATATATACTTTTTAAGATGCATTATTTAGCTCCATCAACCAATATTTATTTATACAAACACTAAATCAAAAGGATGTATCTGTAAATGTGAGAAGGGAGATTGTGCAAACACACACACACAGAGAGAGAGAGAGAGAGAGAGAGAGAGAGAGAGAGAGAGAGAGAGAGAGAGAGAGAGAGCGAGAGAGAGAGAGAGAGAGAGAGAGAGAGAGAGAGAGAGAGAGAGAGAGAGAGAGAGAGAGAGAGAGAGACAGAGAGAGAGCGAGCGAGAGAGAGAGAGAGAGAGAGAGAGAGGGAGATCAAACAGCTTTTAACATGTTTTAGTGTGGTTTTGGTTTTACAGCACATTTACTGTTTGATTGAGTCTCACCGTTCTCATTAATTTGTTTTCCAGCAGCAGTAAACAGCTGTTTACAAATGCAAAAAAAAAAATAAAGCTGGAACACCTGGAACAACAGTGGGAATGTTTTATATATATATATATATATATATATATATATATATATATATATATATATATATATAAAGTTACACACGACATTTCAAAATGTTCTATTTTTTTGGGGAATATTTGATTTTCTGAAACGGCGTCGTCGCTGGAATCCATTTGAACTGTTGTAAATCCAAGCAGATGCCGTCCTCCATGACGAGGCAAGAAACAAACCTTTTTCAAACTTCTTTCAAGACCACAGGGGTTGAGCGTTTGATGCTAAAAGTATAGATTTTCTTTTTTTTTTTTTGGGGTGGAATATTTCTCGAGTAGGCCGTCACACACTCACGGAACGGAGCTCCGAGAGGAGACTCAACACGGGACGGTTAACCAGGCGGACTGCAGACAGATGTGCGGTGAAGCAGAAACGTGAATAATTTACTTCTGCAAGTAAGAGAGACCACAAATGTGACCACAAAAAAAAACAAAAAAACTTGAACCTCAATCAGAAAACTCCTGTGAGTTATTTTTGGACTTTTCTATTTTTCTGTTTTGTTGTTTTTGGGGTCTTTTGACAACTATGACTGATTCGTTTTATTTATTTGTTACTTTTATTTATATATACACACGTGTGTATATAATACATATATACACATGTATATACACACAGACACACACACACACGCACACACACACACACACACACACACACACACACACACACACACACACACACGCACACACAAAGAGAGTTCCCCAAGCGCTTCAAAGCAGCCCACTGCTCCTAATTTCATAGATTTTCAAAAATGTATATTATATATATATATATTATATATAATTTAAGTAAAATATTTTCATAGTAATATATATATATATATATATTACTATGAAAATATTTTACTTGCATTTTTATGTTTTTGGGGTGTCCTTTGACATTTATTTACGTATTTATTATTTAACAATTTTTTTTAATTGTTATTTACTTTTATTTAACTATGTATACATGTGTATAATTAAACAAATATAAATATAACGATAAATATAAATTTAAACCTAAAAAGTGTTGCGGGTACAAAATAAGGAACCCCCCCAAAATAACTATATGGTCATATAGGTTGTTTTTGTAAAGGCTGTGACTGATCTTCTTCTTGTTGGTAGCTTTGATCTTCATAAGTGTGTAAAATGAAACGTGATAAAAAAAAAACTGGTAAATACCACTGTTTTAATTATTTCGGTCTCAGTAGAGTTTCTGTTTCTGATTACAAATATGCTCATTTAAAATAAAAAAATTCCCGTTAGTCACCTTTTTACGGTAAGACGCCTATTTCCGTTGTTATGAATAGAACATCAAACCTGCAGGTTGGTGTCTGTTTTCCTGCTGTTTCTGATTTTTGAAAGCAGAAATAAAAACCAGGGCAAGGGAAATAATATCATTACGCAGGCCTGTGTGTAAAAGTGGAGCCAGCAGCTTCTGCAACAGAGCAGATCAATTTAGAAAATGAACCCTGTGTGTTTATTTGCACCACAGTTTCCTAGACATGTCCTTCCAGAAAATACGTGTGTGTACGTGTGTGTGTGTGTGGGTGTGTGAGTGTGTGTGTGTGTGTGTGTGTGTGTGTGTGTGCGCGCGTGTGTTTGTGTTCAAACAGAAAAGTACAGAGGAGGATTCTTGGATAACTTTCCAACCAAATGTAAGTCAGATGTTTAGTTAAAGTTTGGCCAAAAAAAAAAAAAAAAAAAAAGACCGGTGTTTGTCTGATACAATTTCATTTTCCTCAATTTTTGAGTAATTTCATTATAAATTACTCACGTATTTACCTTCTTATAAGTGACGTTCTGCAGCTTATATGTATGTTAAGAATGTAAACATTCCTATTATTAGTGTGTCAATCTCATAGAATTGCCGCGCCGGTGTGAAAACGTCCGTTTGAAGTATTTTGAGACACGTTTGTTGAACCCTCTCGGGGAGAGAGGGGTCCCTACTCAGCTGCTCTCGGGGGAGGTTTCTTTTCATTTCTCTTTCTCCACGTTGCAGGCTTTTTGTTCGGGGAGTTTCTCCACATGGAGGGTTGAAAAGCACAGAGGGTGTCGTGAAGCCCCCTGAGGCAATTTGTGATTTGTTCTATTGGCCTTAATAAATAAAATGGTCTCGACACGACTTGAAACTGGTAACACCTGTTTGGTTCCTCTTGCTGTCGAGGTCCGTATTCACCCACTTTCGTCCCTGTAATCTAATAAAAGTGCTTCTAATCTCATCAAAGTATGAACCCGTTAAGAACAGCTGAAATCCCTTTCCCCTTTTTAATTTGACAGCACATAATCGGGGATAACGATTACCAGTTTACAACGTATCAGAAGATTTACAGTGAGTGCAACGGCATCTCCACTTTGCCTCTTGAAAACTCACACTGTAGTTAAGAACACGTTTTCTTCTCAGTTTAATCTCATTTATTTATTAATTAAATTCTAATTATTACCAAAAGGTTTTTTTTTTTTTTTTTTTTTGTGGGTCTGGTGTTTAAATACGTTTCATGTGCAGTTTCACAAGACTTTCATTTGCACGTATACGCACACGCACACACACACACACGCACACACACACACACACACACACACACACACACACACACACACACACACACACACACACCTAGTTTCCTGTCTGTGTGTGTGTTGACCAGGTAATAGATAATGCAGTCAGTGTGTGAGAAGAGCTGTTGAGTAGCGATGCCTGAAGTATTGTTCAGTCATTCATAGTTGCTTTACGAATGCTGTGTAAAATTATTTATTGTGCAATTGAAGTATTCTAAAATACATATTTGTTTTATTACTGCTGTACAATTGTAGTATTTAGTTGTATCTTTTAAATCAAAGCCAAATGATTCTTTTTCTTTCATGAATAACGACTCATAATTAATCTTAAGTGTTTGACTCGTCACATATTCTCGAGGGTGAACGCAAAACAAATGTACTGCTATTATTTCACAATTATTTCGCAATCAAACAAATGATTCATGTTAATACATCCTCCATTTTCATGATTTTATATTTATTTATTATAATTTGTTTTCGCCCGGGACATGAAAGTCCAGATGGGAAAATGGACGAACAAAGAATATCTGACCGGACTTAATTATGATCATCTCGTCAAACATAATTCTACTTAGCAGGCTGTAAAGTGCTGTAATGATTGAAGGCAACGAAGAGTCACCAAGTCCTTTACAAACTAAAGACGCGGGCAATAAAAACTCGTGCCGTTCAACCGCCACAAAGAGAGACGACTATTTCTACCATTAATAAATCCTCAGCAATAACTTCAGAACGCTGCATCATATTAAAAGATGCGTGTAAACTGCACTTTATAGGAGCTCTCCCTTCAGCACCATGTAACCACTACGCCAGAAGTCCAGAGACGCACTGACATTAGTCGCATTCTTTTCACGAGAAAAACACTATATTTTTGATTTCCCTGAACTTGCAGCCACGCCCACAGCCGCCCTCCACTCGGTGCCAGAGGTGGAGGTGGAGGTGGAGGTGGAGGTGGAGGAAAGTGACCGTTTCTTTTGGGTCACGATTCCTCCTTTCACGCGGCCCACGTGAGAGACATTTTTTTTTTTCGTGCGTCTCTTGTTCGTTCGAATCCTTCCCCGTCTTCTTCTCTCGTCGGCAGCGCGACCCGCGACTCCTTTCAAGTTCGACGAAGGCCGCCTTATTGCTGTGAAATATCAACTTTTCAAAGCAATATTTCTCATCTTTGCTACACATTTTTGGGAAACGTCCAGATGTATTTATTCTCAGGGAGCTGCTCCTTCATCAAGGTCTTCCTTCAGGGGCATATGGCCTAAATAAAGACAGGCTTTGCGGTCGTACTGAGGCCCACTGGAGGATTAGGGGTTGGGGGGGGCCAGAGAGAGCAGGTCCTCCATCAATGTGTTAAGCATAGGAGAGGACCTTACAAGGATTTGGGAATTGGCACATTGAAAATACATATACTAAAACATTAACTGATGTTTAATCATATATATTACGTTTATATACCCTCAAAAAGGCAAACCAAACTTTCAAACTTTTCATTCTTTTTTGGTAAATTACTCATCATGTGCCTATTCTACATAAACTACAAATAACTGTAAATAAACGTTACAAAACTACTCAATTAAATGAACAATTTCTTATTTTCTTCGGTATTTGTTTTAATCATATTTAGATATTCAATGATAAATGCTGGGTAATAGGTATGTTGATGTCCTCCAATGTCTCGTCTGCATTTGATCACGTGACGAGACGGTGCAACATAGCCTGTGGCAAGTTGAGGCGCAAAGTCTGTCAAGAGGGACAAGCTGAGAACATCTGCAAGACGGGCGAGCAGTCATGCCTATCGAACATAAAAGTGTCAGCAAGTAACGGAGGCCCCCCAACAAAGCGTGCCCTGGGCCCCGTCGCAATGACCTCACGCCATCGTCCTCCTCACGGCTCACCATCAGCTGCTTTAACCTGCGTGTCCGATGAAAGCCGAGGTAAATCATTTTGTGGTTGGTGTTGCTTTTGTCTCTTTTTTTTTTTAAAAACCAGTTCAGCGCCCGTTAAAAACGTGCCTATTCGGGGACCTCGGGTCCTCATCAAACGCCTGTGAAAAAAAACACCGGTGGCGGACTTTAGGCAAGGTCGGCAACTGTTTGGAGATGAAAAATAATGAATTATGTTCCTATTCTAACTGATTGTACCTCGAAATAACTTACAAAAAACCCCCAGAAAGCACTTTAAAAAATGAAACTATCTGTGTACTTCTCCTACAGAGGAAAACTTTGTAGTACTAAATGTTACTAAATGTTACTGGTTACGTTGCAGATTCTGATTTGACTCACAAACTCTAACCATTAAAGTATGATGCATTATCATTCATTAAACTATCCGACATCACGGATGTTAAGCAAAGTATATTGTGCTGATAATGTCTCCCATCCGCTTTTCACTGGAAGTAAAAATTTGAATGCAGGACTTTTTACTGTAAGGTATTAATAGTGGAGTAGGGTTACGTCTTCGACCACTCTTAATACCAACCTTCCCTGTTAGACAAAGGGCGAAAAGTAATGCAAGATGGCGTGTGCCTGGGGCCCCTGAATCAATAAATCTGCTCCTTAAAAAAAAACTCCCTAATTGCTGTCAGTCGCGGTCGGAAACATCGGTGAAATAAAACTTAGCAAAAGGGCATTTCCAAATAGGCGTATTAGTCACTTGCTTTGACATGACCAAATAAAGTAGAAGCTAAAGTGGGTGTTTTAGCTAGCGGTAACGTTATTAGTGTTGTAAGTTACTACGAAGTCTTCGATACAGTCTTACTCACAGCGGTTAAACACACTCTTCGATTCGGCCTCCAGTTGGCTGTCCGCTCACGTTGGACGACGTCCTGGAAGCCCCGCCCCTTATCTGCAGCTTGTATACTCAAAGAATAATGATATTGAACGTTTCTAAATTGCAACAAATTCGTGAAAAAGCACCCCCCTTGTTCCCATAGTAACCCCTCCTAGTTTTACGTGACACAAGTGGAGTCCTTAATTTTAAAGCAACTGGACTTAGCCTGCTTGGTCTAGTTGGTCATTTTCACCGATCGGCTCCTGATTGATGAAGCCTCTTGGATGCAAGATCTCCAGTGAGCTGGACACAAGAGAACATGAGACGAACTCAAAGAACCGTACCCACGAGCTCAAAACTGAGCGTTTCTGCTCCGCGTGAACGAATCATGGATTCATGCGGAGAAACTGGAACACCGCGTCGGAGGCCGGGCCCCACTCATTGCTGTGAAAGTTGCTCAGTGGTGCATGAAGCCAACGTGGTTGGACAGCCGGTTATAGAATAATATAGAACTAGATCCACAAATCGTCTCCGGCTCATTCACGTGCTATCAATCTGTCGCATTAAATTCAGCATCCCTGAATTTGGTGACACATTCAAGGAGGCTTCAATCAACCAATTTGGAACTGATTGATGAAAATGTCCGCCGGACCGAACAGAGGTTCAGTTGCTTTAAATCAAGTCAAAGGGTTCCTGTGCTTCAAGACGACAAGGAGACAACACTCTTGTTATTATTAAGCTACGTGCTGAATTTATTACATTTTTCAACTTTTCTTTCGCTCGGTTAATATTGTTATCTCATGATGTAATAACATCATGCACAAAAATGTCATTAAGTTGTGCGCTCATGGTTTTGAGCTTTTATTACATTTAAATCACTACGTTATGTGCAGTTATTTCATTATAAGTTACAGAAAGTCCAAAGATGCATAGATAAATAACATTATTTCAACATGTAGTTAGGGTCTACTTCATACTGAAATATAGTCATATAAATGCTGTTGAAATCTAAAAATTATGTTGTATAAGGTTTCTACTGAGAAAATGCTGTAATGATATGCGGTTTTTCTCTATCCCTGAACTGTTTTACAGTCTGCATCTCATATCTGGACAGCAGAGCAACTAGACCATACATTTCATATTTTGCCCTCACATCTGCACATGTTTTTGTTGCTTGTTAACTTCCCCTGTCATTGTTTCACCTCTTTAAATCATCCCGCTTTGAAATGGATCAATGCACTAAAGTGTGGTTTCCAAAAACCTCATGAAAAACAGCCACACTGATCCTGTGTTGACGCTTTAAAGTCGAAACAGACGCTTGGGCAGGAGATGTATGAAGGTGGTTTGAGGTGCTATTTAACATATACAATGTGTTTGACATTCTTGCTTGATGCTTCCACTGCTTTCAAAGCGACTGGCTAATGCTTAGAAATCTGCTTCAAAAATTCTATCTTTTGAATATCAAACATTTAAACCCCAGGTGGCTGTAAAGAGTTTTGTTGTTTCCTGCTCCACAAAGAAGAGTGACTGTGGTCAGCTTAGAGTCGTGTCTGTTAACAATTGCTTCCAAAGCTGTCATGGATGAAAAATGAATCGACGTGTTCCCCCGAAGGCAGAATGAGTAGGATTTGTCCATTGCGGTTTGCAAACACAACATTCAAAGTTGGCCCCTCCTCCACCAGCTCAACGACACCAGAAGCACACGCCCCCCTCCACCCCACCCCTCCCCACCGCCCCCCAGGCAGCGGTTACGGGTGCTTGCCAGCGGGTGGAGGCCAAACCCGCCTTCACCCTCGTTTTGGAACGAGCTTTGTCCACTTTGCGTTTCCCGTCACGCTATATTTGCTTTTTTCTTCTTCTCTTTTTTTTTTTTGGCGACGTGTCCGACACTTTGGTAGCTTCTTGTTGGCTCGCGATCTGCCACCCGGTCGGAGAGGTTGACGCTCAGAAACAACCCGAACAAAGAAAAATAAGAAGAAAATACATGCACAGATACAGACAAACATCTAGTGGGTAATTAGTCATAAGTGGTGACTGAGAGGGATTATCTTTGTATCTTTTGGCTATTTGGAGTCTATACAGCGATTGGATCCGGTCCACGGGGTGAAATTAGGTTTACGTTCACTCATCGCTTCATATTGTTCTCCTCTCGCCCCCATCTGAAGCATATGCAGTTTTAATGTGTAAAATTGAACATATAAAACCGATAACATGTCCTGAATTAAAGGACGACACACTATCCGGGGCGTAGGGACGCTCTGTCAGTCATTTTGAAGGAGACAGACACAGATTTCCTCATCTGCTCTGTCTGTTTTCGTTTGACACATTTAGCAAGTTATCATTTCCTAAAATGACAAAAACCTACGTAACTCATTTTGAGAAGAAATACGTTGACATCTTGCTTTGATGGTCGTTTCTTCCAGCAGTTTTGATCTTTCAGTAGTTATTGTATTTATTCTGCCAGTAGTCCTTGCATGTTAAATATGTTATAGGATGAAGGTTAAATGCCGCGGAATAATTTGCGAATGTTGACAGAACTTTCAAAATCCTAACAATTTGCTGTGTTTTAAATCAGATGAAAATTACAACTAAATTCAGTTTGTAAACAAAAAAAAAAACAGTTTACGAGTACCATGTAAGGAAGTAAGAATGTGCACTCACGCCGTTACGCCAGCAGAGCGACAGAAGTCTGTTTGATGTAATAAAACTGAATGTCGTGAAACATCACGACTTATTTTGTCATTTTACTCGGGGGAAACCCACAGCACTCGACATCAGACAGTCAGCTGCATAGAAGTTGACGTTTGCCACCAGCAGGCCATGTTAACAGTTTTGGAAAGGCAGCGAGCAATGATTCAAAACCTGCAGGTTCGTACTGGACACAAACACATCGACACTGGAACAATTTAGAAGACATTTTTTAAGAAAACTAGAGTGACACTCGCCACTCGGAGAGCGCAGACGATGGTGCATTCAAGTGCTCCTCGGATGGTCCCTGTTCAGAGTTGGGAAGTCGTTCTTAAGAGTCTGGTGTGTTCATGAGGTTTAATTCGTAATGTGGAAAACAACATAAACGACAAAAAGAAGATGTGTTGTATTTTACTGCTTCAAGGCGAGGCAAGTTTATTTGTTGGGCACATTTCAACAACAAGGCAGTTCAAAGTGCTTCACATAAAAACATTAAGCATCAAAACATAATGCAAAAGAAAAGAAGATTTAAAAACAATTAAGAACATTCATTTAAACATTAAAAACAACATTAAAAACAGTTAGTAAAACATTAGAAAGCTAAAAAATAGAATAAAAGTTGCAGTGCAGTTTAAGAAATAAAATACAGTAGTGAGATGCAGAAATTGATTAAGATCCTTGAATCTGGTTCAATTAAAGGCAGCAAACAGAAGAGTCTTCAATCTGGATTTAAAGGAGTTTAGGGTCTCTGCAGACCTGCAGCTTTCAGGGACCTTGTTCCAGATATGTGGAGCAGAAAAAAACAACATTGTCGCCGTCTCTGAGTTGTTGATGAATTATCCCAGTCGGGAACTCATTTCTGCCTTTATTTTGAAACGATTATTCATATCTCGCAATCTTTAATGGCAGTGAAACACACCGTAACGCGTGTAGAGGTAAACAGAAGAAAAGCCTCCTTTGCGGCGGTCACTAACTGTACGTCGGCCTAACGTTAGCAGATGTTTTCTGTTGCCAGTGACAAACTTTCGCAGGCACTGACAACGTTCTTGAAGCGGCGATTCCATCTGTGGAGCAGTCCGCGAGCGAGTTGTGGTTCGCTGAGGTGAAAAAGGATGCCAGACACTGATGTGTGCTGCCTTGTATTCTGCGGTGTCAGCATGTTTTCTGGTAGGCACGTTCTGATGGGCAAATGTTTTAATTTGCATAAGCTTGGTGAATGCATGCTTGTGATTAGGGGAGGGTACTACCCATATAATTGAGCACATATGATTGTGGTCATGTTTGGTCACTATACAAAAATGATTGTGGGGAGGAGATCTGAAGGGGGTCACTTTTTTTTTTATGTGGGAAAAAGTCAAGACCCTCCCCCTGCATAAGAGAAAAAAAGCTGTATCATCCTTAATTCTCAAATTTCTATAACTGTAAAAGTAATTTCACCATGCCCTAAAGAGGCCAAACAACGTCTATGCATTATTTTTTTTAATTATTTGTTTCACAATTTAATTGTCCTTACACCACATCCATGTTTTCCTTTTTTTTTAGGGGGAAACTCAAGTGTGACGTAGCATTTGTCAAATTCACAAAATGCGTCACCAAAAATGGAAGAAAAATGGGAAAATGTGCCAAATAAATATTTACAAATATTTTGTGATAATGATTAAAATTATTATTGTACGATTTAAGAAAGTAAAAAAAAAATATGTTTCACAACTCTTTGTGCTTTTTCATAGAAAGTCTATTGACAGCTTTTTATATGACCGTAAATATAAATAATTTACTGATACAAAATGTATTTAAACATGTTTTTTATGGTGTATAGACATAAATGAGGGTTGATCATATTGGAGCAATAGCTTTCACAATAGCCTCAAAGCGCACATCAGAAGTGAAATTCGAAATTGTCAAATATTTGGCAAAATGGTGAATTTCCGAGCTGAATTTCCTTTTGACTAAAGGGCTGCTAACAATAAACAAACAGTATATTACTGCAAGTGAATGAGCACTGTCTCATGTTTGACAAAGCACTGATTGCAACACCTAACCCTGAAATTACTTCAGGATTTAATTCCCTTTGAGGGAGGTGTTTATATTACTTTACCCTCTCGTAATATAAGCCTAATGAAAAACAAGGACCGCAGCCAACAGGCCGGGAACCAAACTAAATTAAATACAGTCTCAACAACAACCGGCTGTGAGGAAACAACTAAACGGTAAATGAAGCTAAGCACTTACAATAAATGAAAATAAAAGTCGGGATCAAAAAACCTGGTGTTTTTTCAAGACGAAGTGACTGGACCGACCATCTGGAGTTCTAATACTCAGCAGCTCAAACTACACTTCCGGTGGTGCTGTTACGCTGCAGCTTTGACGTTTGTGGCCAATTTAGTTTGCACTTGGAGTTCTAGTACTGACTGACAAAGATTATGTCTGAACGTTATCTCTGTGTGTTTTGGCTTTAAAGGGGAAACTGGATTAAAAACGTGTGATATGTCGACACTGCAGAGATAATATTCGGCTCAAATATTCGTGACATAACGCTGGTTAATAACAGAAACGGACCCAGCTAGAGTACAAACCCATGCAAACACACAAACTGGCATTACAGCAACTCGTGCAGTGCTTGTTGGGGAGTGGTCGTTCAAAGCACACTGATTGCTCGGCCCTCGGAAGTGCTCACTGCAGGGTTAGAACCGCCTATTGCTGGTTGAGTCCAGGGAAGTGAAGAAGAGTTTGGTTGTAACGTTACTATATCCAGCATCCAGGAGCAAAAGTGAACTGCAGTCAACGAGCCTCGATCTGTAAAGGCCTGCCGAGGACGAGGCACTTGACTCAATCTGCAGAACCCTGAAGCTCCGCCCCCACCGCTACACAGAGAGCTGTGTGTTTGTGTATTCAAAGTTTAATCATAGTGAATGTGTCGCACGTCCAAATTGCGGCAACTTCAACACTGCACGTCATTGGTTCCCCAGAAAGACACCTTTGCTTCATAGTTAGAGGATGCTGCCCCAGTGCCATCTATTACCCAGAAGGCATCCTATTTGTTATTATCACACAGGCCCACCACATGTGGTTGTACTAGCACAAAGCGTTCTTGAGATTTGTTTTATTATTTAAGCTTTGTAAACAGAATTTGAGCAAACTTTAAGGGCCAGCTAAAAAATCTGAAAAATGTTAAGACAGAAATAGACATGGCTTGTGTGGATAGAATCGTCTGGACCCGCAGAATCTAGGACAAATAATATTTTGTCTTCAAGACTTGAAGTTAAAATGTTACAGGCCATAATGGAAGGTTTGTGGTTATATTATACGCGACAAACAACAAACAAAGCACTCCCTTAGATTTTGGCAGAATAAGCTTCTTTAGAAGCCCTGAAATTGAGCAGCCTTTGAGGAATCTAAGACGTTAATAACTTTGATCAGCAACATATTTGATAAATGGTGGTCATGTTGCAGATTACACCTTTCAAAACTGCATTGAACTCAATGTTCCCTTTGTTCACAATGTTCACAATGTTCACAATGTTCTCATTTAAAAAAAACAAATGTCCTCAAAAATGTTTCACATACCCGAAAATGTGACGGGTGAGTCGCAGGAAGCACAACTTCACACATTTATCAATATACAATGTTTTAGTGGAGCAAAGCAGAAACGTGTAAAGGCCTCATTTTCATATAAAAAAATAAACTAAAATAATGAAACAATAAATCTTCCCCAAACTATCAGAGTTGCTGAGTCTTTGGACAGTTTTAAGAGACTTCAAAAAAACTATATTTATCGGCAAGCCTTTATATTGATCGCATCCCTTGCGTATGTTTTTAATTGTTCCAGTTTGGTCTGTCTCTTCTTCTTCAATGTTTTATATTGTAGTTCATTTTTTTTGGTCTGTCTCATTCTTCTGTTTTTTATATAACAATACATTTTTACCTAATTCTTTTGTATTTTTTTGTGTGTGAAGCACTTTGTAACCGAGTGTTTTAAAAAGGGCTACATAAATGTTTTTTTTACTTGCTTACACGGTGAACACATGTGATACAGTTAAAAGTCACATAGAATAAATGTTGAAATATGTTATTTGCATGCTTAAGTCAATGCAAAAAGGTGTACCGTTTATTACCCAAAGCAGAAACTATTTTTAGCTGCTAATTTTCTGAGGCAATGTCTGAGGCAATCGCCAACAAGACTTGCCGTCCGCCAACCAGAGCTGCGGGGCTTTGCCTGCAGGCAGCAACATTGATGTGTGGCCTGTAGCAGCCTCTGACAGCAATGTCATCACATAGCAAATGCTGAGGAAAAGGAGAACTTTTTTAGCAAACATGACCACATTGCTAGACCACAATGTTATTTACAGCAAGCATTGAAACCCTATTGTGTCCGATTTGCATCAGGGACTTGTTACTGCTTCAACAAAACACCACCTGGGATTTATCAAGTGGGTTTTGCGGTTTGCAAAACACGTTGGAACAATTCAAAAAGCAGCAGAGGTCAGGCTGTCGCTGTAAACCTGCTTCAAAAAGTCCAAGCAAACAAATGGTTGATGTAATGCTCAGGAGACAAGCAGGTGACTCACAGCTTTGTTAATTTGCTGAGCCTTAACAGAGAACATTACCCTGATCACATCAAACAGCTTCAGATGGGTATGATGTTAGAGACAAACAATGTTATCTATGAAGACGTTATGATGAGGTTAATGAAAAATATCCTATAATTGTTGAGATATTTCAGTCTGGACCAAAGTGACCCGACAGGCCAACCGCTGATCATTCTGAAGTGTCCAAATCTTGAACTGAGATGATGATCAGAACTCATTTGGTATTATACTTTAAGTTTATGAAAAAAAATCAAAGACATAAACTTATTGTTAATATAAGGTGTTTTCGAGTTATTGAAACACCCATTTTTTGGGGTCTGCGCCGCAAGAACAAAGACTGATCGTAGTTCTTAGAACATCGTTTTGAGAACTGTGAGTGATGCAAGTGTACGGTGACCGTTCCAACACAGGAGCCAACGCAACACTGCCAACCGCCATTTTTTTTTAAAACAAACATATAACATAAAACACAGACAACAGCTCGTGCTGAAATAAATGGAAGAAAACAATGACGAATAGGCCGACAGTGAAGTCCAGAAGTTACCTCGTTCATAAGCACACGCCCACTGAGCCAAAGGACGAGCGACAGCCGCTGCTCAGAGAGCTAACTAGCAGCACATAGTCTAACACCGTAACCACAAAGCATACCCCCATTGAGCCGAAGAATGATAGCCGTTTCAAAATTAAATTAATAAAAGTGCTTTAGTGACGTCTATTTTGCTTGTGGTTATATGAATATGGCATGTAATTGTCTATTTATTCTTAAATTACTTTTAAAAAGAGAGCTTGTGCAGTGTAACGAACTAGCCGCTTACCAATTTTCCGGCCGGAGATGCGTGCGTGATGCATTTTTTGTAAATTCCTGCTCGGAAAATCAAGCTTTCTACTTGCCAAAACAACATTAATTCTAAGTATATGTTGTTGTTACTTTTGTTCCAGAGAAAGATGCATGCCGTCATGCTGCTTGGCTTTGTCTTCGTTACGACAGACTACTTCCTTGCCTCAGCCCACATGATCCCTGACGAGAGACTCGCCACCAATAGGGTCGTTGTATCTAACGCTTTGTCTCAAAGCCTTTACAAAGGCCCAGCTCCTGTTGTTATTGTAGGTAAGTTTGCAAGTTTGAACTCAAGTGTTTCACTTTATTTGTTAAGTCACAGTCCAAATTGAATAGTACTGTTAAAATGTCTCAACTTTTTGCTAATTTATATCATGTTCATACTATACTGGCGATACTAGTGTACAAGGCGGCAAGTCAGACAAGCTGACAGTTGTGGAATTAAACAAGCTTTTTTAAAAGACTATTGGTTTCAAACTAGAACTTTCTCCAAAGGTAAATAATGTACAGAAAATGCTTGATGGCTAGTGAGCTAACTAGAGAAATTAAACTGTGTGCAATGTAAATTCTGTCATGTTAACCCACAGCACACATCTGCATTTATTTGAACAGCTACTGAGGTCAGATAGCTAACTAGTTACGCTTGAGAAGTGTAAAAGAAATTCAGTTAATTATGAAATTGTGGGAAACACTCCCTCAGACAAAGTCAGATGAAATTGAATCGTCACTGTGTACCTCCATCTCTACTGTGAGCAAGACTTTATTCAAAAAAGGAGGCAGGGTGGAGCCAAAAATTTGCGGAGCGTTCAATGGATTAACGAGATATTGTCACAAGCAATTTCTTTATACTTTTAATTGTTTACATCTTTGTAAAACTCACAAACAGATGTAAAGGTTGACCAATAGAATTGATTTATGAAAAGATTCAATAAAGTATATTTCCGCAGGAGAGCGATGATAAGTGAATGATCTTTATCAATTAAGTACCATTTATTGTCCGATATGCTGATGATGCATTTCTCTCTGCTGTGAAAGTTTTTAGAAGCATCTTCATTTTTAAATGTTCTCCTCCAGAGTTGCCAAAATCAGGGAAGAAGAACAAGAAAACAAAGAAACAAAAAAAGGTAATACAAAAACTAAAATGTGTGATTATTTTGAAAGCATTCTACCTGTTGGCTATTTATTGCAAAATCATTATATTATACACATTACGAGTAAATCATTGTGTTCCTAGTGTAACAAAATAATCTCATATGGCCAGACCAGCATTTACTCTCTAAACACATTCATACATCCCTCTGTTCTATACTTATATATTCTCTATTGTCACACAGTGAAGTTACGAAATTTATTTTTAGATCTTTATCTTAGCTTGCTGTTCCAACAGTATGATCACATTTATTGTTACTGCCCCCCCCCCCTCTCTCTCTCTCTCTCTCAGAACAAATTTGGTGTGAAGAAGCACCCTCCTCCTCCTGCTAACTGCATTCCCTTGTGGGGAAGCTGTAAATCTCCAAGCAATGTGTGCTGTGATTTCTGTGCTTTCTGCCAGTGTCGGCTCTTCAGAACTGTCTGTTTCTGTCGGATGGGCAACCCTCGCTGTTGAACAGCCAGCTGCAGCCGGAACCAGCTTCGAGCCAACAGTACAAAAATTCATGCTATAGCGAACCTCTTGAAGTGAACACTGTTTGAGATGAAACACTTCTGGTCCTTGGTTTGTAACTTTGCCGAAAATTCTATGCATGAAAGCACTTTATTACCGAGGACTGTTCCACAGTGAGCTTCCCTAAAATATTTCAGGGTGTAGGCAAGCTGCTTATATGACTGCAATGACACTCACAACTATGTTTTTATTTTCCTTTGAGCTTTTAGCACGCATTTATTGAATATTTGCTCAAACAATTTTATGTGTTGCTTTATTTTTACACAGAAATACATGAATGCGCAATAACACATATTATATGAAGCCTTAAAGAATAAAGTCCATGTACTTTGTTTCATATAACAGTTTTTTTGTTTTATTTAATGTCTAGACAAAAGAGATATGAATTCACAAATATTAAATGGATAAGGTGTCAACAAATCCCAGGAAAAGACGGAAACCAACCACATATTAGTTCGTCTCGCAGTATTATATGACTTCCTCAACTTGTCTGTGGGAGTCAGGTCTGCGCCCATTGGTTTTTAACTGAGTCGTAGGCTACGTCTAAAAAAATGCTCAAAATATATGGGTGGGAATAATTAATTTATTTGGAACTACTTTTAATGGCCGATTAATACACAGTTAGTGAGTAAGTGAGAAGCTGCAGGCCGGTGTATGTGGGATTGAGTAAAAATAAACAAGTGTGTGTGTGATCATGGTAATGAATGAACATATCACCCAGTGCAGCAGTGTGTCTAAATAAAGTTATTTTAAAAAATACAGTTTTTGGACAAAAATGGAGCTCTATGCCATAGAGGAAGAAGATATGCAAATAATACCGTCTCGCCTGAAAGAAAAGATCCAACTTCATTACCTTGTCTATATTCGGTCCTATGAAAGAACAAGACGGATTAGCTGGATGATAATGCGGAGAAATGCATTTATGTCGGTAAAAACTTAATTAAGACACAGCAAGGGGGTGAAGAGTGTCTGAAGTTTCTCTGGAAGCATTTTCTTCCCATCATCCCTCATCATGTATTACCTTCTTTAATCAGTGTTTTAAATTCTCATCTCAACTCATCATCTGTGTTATGTTACTGAGGAAAATAAATTCAGCTCAGGAGTCGGCTCCTTTGGTTTTAAATCGGCGCCCGCCTGTTGGGCACATAACAAATGTATTTCCTGGGATCTTAAGGCTGTGATTTCCAGTAAGCAATTGCTACATTATGATAAACACATGCATTGTCACATTCCCTTTGGCGATACATAATGAGGGATAATGAAATGTTGGTGAAAACTGTGGCCTTTTAATCATTGCTTATGGTTGAGTGTCTGTTGGAATGGAAAGAAAATCTGTCCTGAAAGAGTAAAAAGTCAACAACCACCAACCAAACAACATTGACCAGCCTAATCAGAAAAGATTTCTTCCATGAAAAAAGACAGACATGTTCTTTTCACTGAACATAAGCCTATCACTTAGCCTTAAATATGCCCATACCACTTTAGAAAGTTCTTTAACATAGGCCAAGCAGGCCTCCCACAAAATGTGGCAATAACATATTAAATGTAATGTGTTAATACAATTTTTTTTTACCTTATCATTTTTCAAATGAATCGTAATCAAAGAAGCAATATACGACAATCAGTGCAGTCATATATGAGCAACCAACTATTTGTGATGTAAAGATATAGTGGAGTAACGTCTACCTGAAGTCACTCTGCCTCTGCTCGGGGGATAAAGTTACTGCCAGAGATGTAACTTTAGTGAAATGCTTGGTATACAACATTTGATTCCCTAGATGCATCTAGGCTCTTGAATAAATCTATTAAAACAAGAATTTGTCCCTTTATCTTTTTTTTATTGTTGTTATTTATTGCCAACAATTACAATACGTTCCTTTCTAGTTTTCGTTTTTAAAAGGTTACTTTTTACTTAGTTTTTGTCTTTGTTATGGAAAAAAAGGTTGCCAACAAATGCTATTTAACATAAAATTCCTTAAAAGACCTGGTTCATGACCTTTCTCATAGTGTGAAAGGATTGTTCTTTATAAGAACAAATCCTATCTCTGGGTTCTGGGCACCGCCAAGACTACACAGCAGGTGTACTTGTGAAAGGTGCACCAACAGTGTTAGCAGCAGAGGTAGTATCTGCTCAACAGGGTTCGAGGATACCAGGTAGCCTGGAATCCATCCACCGCTCAGGCAGTTGACCAAGAAGCTTACTTCCCTCATGAGTAAATCTTTGACTACTCGCAGATAGGTTATGTCCTCTCAGACAACTTCTGACAAAACCTCTACAGCATGCAAGGTTTATTGAGAAGACTGCAGGGAAAGGGGAGTAAGATTAAGGGTTAGTGAATGCCGACGGGGTGAGTTTGGGCATGCAACGGTCTCTATAGCGCTACACGGGTGCATCTTCTTCTTGCATTGCTCCCCGCTTTCATGTGTGAAGGCTACCCTTTCTCCTATGAGTGAAAACGGCCTGTAGGGTTTGATTTGGTTGGCATGAACCCATCTGTCTGCTAGAGGTTGCCTTTGGTTTTGCTACCCTGATACTCAAGAGAGCTTCGTGAACGTGGTCTGAAGATGGCCGTGTAAGTCTATCACGTATTCGCAACCCTGATAAAAGATAGCCGTCTTACTCCCAATCATACTTTCAAAGGGTAGCACTCCTGTGAAGCCATGCTGGGTCAGCAACAAGGGGAGTTTGACATCTAAACACTTGCCACTGCTGATTACATACTTTTTGAGCACGTTGACAATGGTTAGCATGTTCGACCTGGCCAGATGACTTGGGGCGATGCAGGATGTGGAACTTCCACTCCCAGGATGCCGCACAGGGTAGTCATGATGCTGGTGAAGAAGTGGGTTCCTCCATCTGATGGGTTGGGGGTAGCCCCCAGTGGCAGAACACATGGTTTAGCAGCAAGACCGCTGTCTGGGCAGGGATAGATTGATAATTGTCTTTATTTGAAGCTTTATTGTACTGTAAGCTTTGCTGTATGTTGTGAATTTAACAGACCGCTAAGTCCTGTTTCCTGTATTTCAATTACATCTATTGTGCTCGGTGTTTGTCTCTGTGTTCAACACTTTTCATGGATTGTTTTTGTTAGTTTGCCGCATTTTATCAGTAAAAAGACCAGTGCCAAGGCCGATAAACTTGACTTCACCGCCAGGTTTCTGAGTGATGTAAGGGCAACTATAATTTTCCACAGCAGTTAGGATTTGCTTTGCTGTGATTGAATGCTTTCCCCTCTCTCTCCTTTACTAATCCCACACACACGCCTGCATGCTTCCACATGCATCCACACACGTAGCTCATTGACACTGATAGCATGGTAGCATCACCCAGCTGTGCTGTGTGGTGGCAAAATGTATCTTTACCCGCTGTTGAGTCTTTTTGAGCTGAAATGACGAATATCGTGAAACCAGAACTTGTCTATCAAATAATTTATTCTTGCAAGAAGAGGCACAGTTATGCAGAGTCGCAAAGAGTCTGTGTAAGTGAGCACTCCAGATTAAAAGTCACACAGAGTTATAAAGACAGTGTACAGAGGTGGGTGCTGTATTGGAACATTCTGCTTTAGCCTTTGAAAACAAAGGAGTGCTTATCAGCGTGGTCACAAGACATACAGATACATACATACATCCTGCAAGGAGGGCTTTGTCAGCATGGTCAGCAGACATACATCCTAAGGTGTGGAACATGTAAACATAAGTACTTATTCATACACAACAGGAAAGAGGATGTGCATACTACTTGGGCAGTTGCTGCATAAACCACGAGTCTCACAATTCAGGCCTTGAGAGTTTGCTCAATAACAACTTATACAGAAGTTGACCTATATAAAAATATAAGATTCTCATAAGAACATAACATTGCCATTACAGCTTCACGCCATTGTGTATCACAGACGTGAAAACTACATTGTCCCTTGCCCTTTTTTTTATTTGCACGGCCTCCTTTGCCATTAGGAACTCTTGCGTGAACCTGAGAGTGGTAATTATTAGAAATATGTAAGTGGTAACAATGAACATATGATGTATCCACACATCTAATTATATTATTTTCTAATTTATTAGTCTGATTTCAAGTAATGGCTTGTAATTTGAAAAACACCATCTTAACTTCATTCAAACTCATAGTAGGCACAATGTACTTCAATGTGTTCATTATGTGTGTGCAAGGTTTTCCTTTCTAGTGGCTAAATTGTAAAAAAAACAAAACAAGGAGGATTTGCCCTAAACTTGCCTGACTGAGTTTAACTTTTTTGCTTTTAGGCAATATTGCCACATTGCTTCAGTCCCTCCTCGAGTAGGTTTAAAGGCATCTGGTTTGAAAAGAAGTGGGGCAGAGGAAGAGGAAGAGCGATTATCACAGACAGCTGGAAAACTAATAGAATTTGGGAAGGACGAGTGGAAGATGCTGAAATACTGACATAGAGAAGATCATACTAAACATGTCTAGAACTGCCAGTTTATGGACTTTTTTAACTGTTAATAATAAACAGGAAATAATCTTTAGATCAATTAAGAATTTGGGATAAAAAAAGAACAATTCGGCCAGTTTTTGAGAATGAAATGGATGCTCTGTTGCCTCTTTTTAGGGTCTTTTTTTGTGTCTCTCACCAAACGGCATGTACTAGTGGGCGTTTTAGGCCCTTGAGGATCAATAATGAGCCTATTATGGCAAGGTACGCCACAATGAGGTGCAGGAGACACTAGAACACTTTATTTGACAAGCAACGCAAATTTGAGATTCATACTTTGTAGAAAGTGTACTTCACACTGTATTTTTCCATTTTATAAGAGAAATAATGTCAAGATGAAGACTGTCTGGCAGAAACACACTGGGACTGAAAGTCACATTGGGACCTTGAGATGGAGAGGATTTTTAGAGCAGTCATTTTAACACAATTATAGTTTTTAGGGTATAAAGAATATCTGATGACTCAAGACACTTATAAGCACATCAACACTGCTCTGAATCTAAACAAGACCAGCCAAGCAAGCTTTGGTGAGCTAGTCACAGTTTGACTTAGCCAATCAGATTCAAACAAAAACAAGAATCAGTCCAAATGGGGAGGGGCCGCTCCTATCTCCCCTCAATATTGAAAGTATTAGATCGACCCAGTCTGACAGGCAGCATTCTAGACTGTGCGTTCTGCAGCTGCGAGGGCCTAACCAGGCTTAGAAGGGATCGGCCATTCAGGAGCCTTCACGAACTTCCCAGATGGCCAGTCTGCCCCTGCTAACTTGATTAGTTTGGCAAATGCACATCTGGTTAACTTACCCAACTCAGATAAAGAGCATCACAGAGCCACTTCTCTAAGCTGAGGGAATCATCCGGGAAGCCTCCAAAAGGGGTCATATGTTGTATGTGCCACTCTCTATTGGTATGTGCAGCTGCTACTGTTCTCGATGTAAGTTAGCAGACCGGTGGCAGCAAGACACAAGCCATAAATACTTTACCGTCTGATTGGACTGTTAAAGCTTGGTGATGCGTCTGCATGGTAGGTGAGAGGTGTGACAGCTTTGGATAACTTGACTTGAAGTTAAATCAGGAAGGATATGAGTCTTCATTTCTTCTGAATTTTTAGGAAGTATCCCTATTCCCTGAACAGTTGCTGAAATCTGCTCAACATGTGATACTTGAAGATAGAGGTCATTCTGACCATGAGGATAACCACAACGGCTTGGTAGCACACCTACAATAATTACTATATTCATGGGGCAAATGTATAATTGCAGTATTCAAGACTAAGACTAAACTTCAGATGGTCCTTGGAAAGTTGCAGAACTCTAGATCACTGTGAAAGCACAGAATTGATTCTGATTAATGAACCACATTAACTAGGATTGCAACACATGACACAATCAGGGTCTGCAACTGGCACCACCTTGCACAATCATTCTGAGTAAATGAGAGCTCAGGAGGTGATGATTACAATGATTACAGAGCTATGCTATTGTTCTATACGTAAATCAGCACACCAGATGAAGCGAGACACAAGCCATCACACTTGTTGATTGGTACATCCTCACAACCAGAGCTGCACATCTAGTGTTTGACCATCAAATGTTGTGTAACACTTATCGGCCAAGTTGTTTTGCTCTTCAACTCAGGCACTTTTTCTCAATGATACAATCCTCTCTTGTTACACCAGCTGTAATTTCTGTCTTTTATCCATGACAATTTATTTTATCAAACTGTACGAATTTCACCGGTCTAATCTGTTTTGTCTTGTGTTACAGAAGAAGAGATTAATACAGAGTTTTAAAATTTCCAACCTATTTATTATCACCTACGGAGTCATGTTAAACTACCTTCACTCTCTTGAATTCTGAACATCTACTCCTCAAAAGCAATAATAAAAACAGCCTGTTTTTAAAGGAAGATGACCCTGTGACAGAAAGAGTCAAAAAGGAGGTCTAATCATGAGGTAGCTTTAGAAAAAACAAGCAGAATCCAGTCAGCGGTGACGGTGCGTTCAAGTGCTGTTAGACGCTGTCAAAGTCACGCTCTCACTGGAGCAGAGGGCTAGTTAGCCGTCACCCCATGACATTTGACCTGAATAATATGAACCATAATATTTCCAAAGTCACAAGTGGTTTCATGAGAGGCAAAGCTCTACATCCCATCTGGGGTTTTAATCAAACTTTGCCGAAGTAAAACTGCACAAGATGGTTATGACATATGATAAATCGAGCTGTATGTGAAAAGAATATTGTGACAGAATTGGGTTGTTTTTGATCCAAGGCCTCTTAACCTCAGTGGGTGCTACTAACACAAACACTCCATCTATCAAGTGAAATAAGTTGGTAAGGTGCAGCATCAGGAGATGGTGTTTCTGAAAGTCGTTTTGGTTGAGTTTAACATTTTTCTAGGTGTCAGAGTCACTTAAAAAAATGGTCCATCCGAAGCTGTGGCACATTGCACGTATGTGTTATTTTGTTGTATCTTCTGCAGTCACATGAAGTTATGGTAATGATAAATATTTTCTGTGTTTTCAGGACATTCTGAGCTTCAGCCAAGAGGCCCTTTGTTGAAGTTGGTGCTCACGTGTGCGGTAACATTTCTGAAGAGTTTGGCAGAAAACCAAGTAAGTTGTGAAGGATAAAATAACTTTGAAGTCATCTAAATGTTGTAAATGTATTTATGAAAATCTGCACGTGTGCTATTATTTTCCTTTCATATTCTTCACACGCGTAGGATAAAATAACTTTGAAATCATCTAAATGTTGTAAATGTATTCATGAAAATCTGCACATGTACTATTATTTTCCTTTCATATTCTTCACACGCGTGCCACTTCACATTCAGGACTTTATTTTGACAGTTTTTGGAGACACATTTCGAGCTGTAACATATGTTTCTTTCTCTCACCAGAGTTACATTAGTTTAATCAGGAATTATGTGTTTACAGATCAAAAACTTGCTCAATATGGGGATGAAGAGTGACATACGTATGATAGTCTCTCATTGTTTCATTTTGGAGGGAGATCTGATAATTACTTTTACCTTACTTACAATTACTTATAGTTACTATTACAACACATTCTTCGAACACAAGAAGCTTGCTTGCTGCATGGTTGAGAGGTGTGATAGCTTTGGATGGAGTAGATTTGGGGATTTAATTGACCAACATTAACTAGGATTGTAACGCATTACACAATCACTGCAACTGGCACTGTCTTCCACAATCATTCTGCGAGTGATTGGATGAGTGAGAATGGACGGGACAATGAATAGCTCCTCCTAATATCATTGTATTTTGGCAGAAAACCAGCTGACCTCTGTCAGAAAGTGGAAGATGAAGAGGAACTTCACACAACATGACTATAATCCAAAGCATTCATCGAAGTCGACCGAGACATGGCTTCAAAAAAGGAAAATCAAAGACTTTGAATGACCCAGTCAGAACCCAAACCTCAATCCCATGGAAAACATGTGGAATGACCTAAAGAGAGCTGTACACAGAAGATTTGCATGAACTTAAACTTTTTGCAAAGAAGAGTTGGATGGAATTTCAATGTCTAGTAACAAATGAAAAAGATGCTTCCACAAAGTATTAGTTGTGTGTGTGTGTGTGTGTGTGTGTGTGTGTGGGGGGGGGGGGGTGGGGGGGAGGGTTGATTTTTTTTATTCAAAATGTTCCGAATAATTAACTATTTTGTTTGTTGGATGATCACATTAAAGATGGAACAAGTCTGATATTTACGTTGTTATCTCGATCTTCACATAAAAAAAACTATCATAAGGGTGTGTGGACTTTATATAGGCATTGTATCAGACTCACATGAAATTAATTATATATATGAATTTCATCTCCGCATGGGAGAACTGGACCAGCAGCGGCTCCAATCAGGATCCTCGAGACAAGCGCCTTGGCAGCTGGGACCAATCTCACTTGGGGACCACACATCTTACTTAGCATGCATAAAAAAACAAAAAAACACTAAAAGGGTTAGACACAAGAGCCATTCGCCGCCTGATTATATTTTTCCAGTGTGAACACACTACATAGCCAAAAAATATAGCCTTTCCAGCCAATCCACATAGAAATATTAGAAACTTTTTTGAAGTCAGTCCCTCAAGGGTCTCATGGTCCAGATAAACTTCCTTTTCATGAAACGTATCACCACAGTTAGGGGGGTCAGAGGGAGTTCCAGGCTTATTAATACGGGAGCACTGGACCTCACCTTGTTTGTTCTCTACATTGATTGAACAATGCTCCCAGTTTGTCTGTGGGCTCACGTGTTTCACTACAGGCAGATTCCCCTCACTTCCTACGGTAGGCGAGGAAATAAAATCAACTAACCAACAGGCCTACAATACATGTTACTGTTGATTTCTTGATTTCTTTGTCTACGGAAGACGGAGTCAATGTGGATTGCTCATGTTTTGCTAACGTCTTCCAACTGCCGGTGAAGAAGTGCAGATGGGAAAAATAACCGTTTGGGTGACATTACTTTCTGATCCGTGAGTAAGTAGCGTAAAATGCGGGTTATAAGGCGCTACTTTTTTCTTTTTTTCCCCTCAACTTTGACCCGCGCGGCTAAAATAAGGGCGCGGTTAATTTGTAGATTTATTTCCGATTTCGCTCATCCCCAGAAATACGGTAATCATGTCGAAGACACGACGCAAGGCATACGACGCAGCCTTTAAACTGAAGGCTATCGACTTGGCCATTGAAAAGGGAAACTGACCTGCGGCACTCGAACTTGGGATCAACGAGTCCATGATTAGACATTGGAGAATGGAGCAGGGAGAACTTTCCAGATGCAAGAAGTCTCAAAAAGCGTTCAGAGGAAGAAAATGCCGGTGGCCCGAACTAGAGAACGAAGTAGAGGACTGGGTCAACACACAGAGAGCAGACGGCCGTGGTGTTTAGGTGTTTCCACAGTTCAGATTCGTCTGAAAGCAAAGGCGATCGTGGCAGAAAAGAACATTGACGATTTCAGAGGCGGACCATCGTGGTGTTCCGTTCATTATCTGGACCTTGAGTCCGTTATAAAAGTTTGATTGATTACCGGTGGTCGTTTCGAGAGTTTGTCAGGTACCGCTAAATTAGCGCCTTATAACCCGCGGCGGCTTGTTTAAGATTAAATACGACTTTTTCTTTAAATTTAGTAGATGCGTCTTATAAAAGGGTGCGCCATATAACCCGCCTTTTACGGTATCTTGATGGCATCAGTTGTAAGGAACACCAGACTGCAGCACACTTAAAATGAACTTGCTTGAAATTGTTAGTTTTAAATTGCCAATCAGATTGATCTATTTATTAATCGAAGGTGCCTGAAGGCTGTTCTGGAACGTTCCGGCCGACCTTAGGCAAGGCAAGGCAAGGCAAGTTTATTTGTATAGCACATTTCAACAACAAGGCAGTTCAAAGTGCTTCACATAAAACCATTGAAAGCATCAAAACATAATGCAAAAGAAAAGAAGATTTAAAAACAATTAAGAACATTCATTTAAACATTAAAAACAGTCGGTAAAACATTAAAAAGCTCAAAATAGAATACAAGTTGCAGTGCAGTTTAAGAATTAAAATACAGTAGTGAAATGCAGAAATTGATTAACATCCTTGAATATGGTTCAATTAAAGGCAACAGCAAACAGAAAAGTCTTAAATCTGGATTTAAAGGAGCTGAGGGTCTTTGAGGGTCTCAGCAGACCTGCAGCTTTCAGGGACTTTGTTCCAGATATGTGGAGCAGAAAAACTGAATGCTGCTTCTCCATGTTTAGTTCTGACTCTCGGAACAGAAAGTAGACCTAACAGGAAGTAGACCGGTCCCAGATGACCTCAGGGGTCGGGATGGTTCATAAGGTAGCAGCAGATCAGAAATGTATTTAGGCCCTAAACCATTCAGTGCTTTATAAACCAACAGCAGGATTTTAAAGTAAATTCTTTGTTGGACAGGAAGCCAGTGCAGAGACCTCAGAACAGGAGTGATGTGATCCACTTTCTTGATCTTAGTTAGGACCTTAACCCCCGTGGACAAGTTTTCAGGCTCGCAGAGCCTCGCCCTGCAGAAACCTGAGGCTTCGGCTTCGGCTTCGGCTTAGGCTCACCTGGTTTGGCTGGAAGACTGTAGAACATTATTAGCTTCCTAGTTAGTCTCTTTTCGTCCCTCCCTCCAACCCTTTAAGTTTGTTGGATTTGCTTTCAGCTTACTTTGCAAAAATAAAGGATAAAATAAACTTTTATTGTGCTGCTGCTCATGTGTGGTCTGTTTCCAACCTTGGGTCTGGTTTTGACACTGGAAATAATCAGAATGATCACTTACATCCAGAAGTATGCATGGTTAGGTCTGGTTTTTTTACAGACTTAATGAACTAGTGGATTTGCATCGTACACCTCTGGATCATAACTTTGAAGCTCAGTTTTGTTTTAACAAGAAAACTAGCAGCAAGACGTAAAAGGAAATATATGCCAGTTCAGGGAGACTGAAT
Organism: Ophiodon elongatus; assembly: GCA_016806645.1. Lineage (NCBI taxonomy): Eukaryota > Metazoa > Chordata > Actinopteri > Perciformes > Hexagrammidae > Ophiodon > Ophiodon elongatus. The sequence continues at coordinate 232,335 of JACSYO010000749.1, forward strand.
TTAAACCATTAATCCCTGGGGGATTAATAAACGACATACAATGTGTTTGAGTTATGAAATCCATGTGTTTGTCAGTTTCAAGTACATTTTGAAAGATAACATACAAAAGAAAGATTTAAAAAAAGCAATCTCGCTGGGAGTAGGGTCAGAAGAACAAACACTCAGAGGATCAGTGGTTAAGTGGATACAGGTGTCGAGGTTACGAGCTCAGATCCTGCTTCCGATTTGAAGTACTTTCTGAAAGCCAATATGTCGGCGAAGAAAGCACTTACCTCACACACTCTGTGGGTCTAATAATAAGTGAGGGTATTTAAGGTTGCATCATTATGACTTCAGGTACTGCACCAGGATCATCTGAACATCTAAAAGATTCAGAGAACAACAACGTAAAGACAACATTTTTTATTACTCACGGAAAAACTATAATTTAATGTCTGGATGTCCTAAGAGATTCACTGATTGGCCTTACATTTTGCCTGCTCAAACAAATCATAATGAGAATCAAATTGACCCAAATGTCTGTTTTTAGTACACGTTCAGTAAGCATCAAAATGTCAACTTTTGGATCTTTTGGAGGTGGATCTTTTTGGGCGGGAGGAGTTAGAACTGCCTTCCCAGAACGTCCAGTTATATAGTATCACACAGTAATGCCCGTTCCTCCCAGAGGCTAATCTCACGTGCTAATGCACAATTAGCGGAAGAGTACTTACAAATCTTTGTTTTTCATGGTTAAAGCCTGGCGCACACTAGAGGATTTTGAAATCATAACTGAGTTTATAAACCTGGTTGACCACACACATAACAGATTGAGTCCATTTTTTCATTATTCTAATCGTATGAACGCACGCGCCAGACAATACAGTCAAGATGTGGGACCACACACTTTGCGTCAATAAAGTACTAAGCAATGTCAGCTCGGCGATTCCAGGGCCGTGGGATCTCACAGAAACTTGCGTGATCGAACATGACTTCAGAAAACAAACAAACACGGAGGCGGAGAAGCCATGCGGATTTCTGCAAAACATAGCGCTCACAAGTGCAACTGTCTGACGACGACACACTGGCAATAGGATGATACATTCAACATGGTGGTAATCAGCATGGCTTATATATTTTATACTCCACATCTGGTGGGTGACGCTTCCCACTCAGCTCGCTCTCATTGACTATTGCGGGTTTCTGCCCAATATTCATTCCATCGCTGTTCCTTTCACACTACAGGATTTCAAGTTGTAAATCTCAAACATGTTTGAGTCAGTGTGTGGCCAGTTTGCTTTCCAAAAACAATCTGCCAGATTCAATAAAACATGCTGAACAAACTTTCCCTGCTGAAGTTTGATAAAAAAAACAACATCCCCCATATGTTAATGTGTGAACGTTCAAAAACAGAGATAGGGAACTATTTGTTGCACCTAAAAGTACCTTCTTTCCAGATGCACCATCACCTTTCAAGCCCCACAAGACCAGATATGTCCCTTTTGATCCATCGCACCAAGTTATTTTTGGTGCATGAGTGTATAGATTTGTACTGAGTCATGTTGAACCAAATGCAAATGACAGCTTGCAGTTAGTCAAACCGTGACTGCAACAACTTTGTCATATTCAGGTTTATCTGGTGCGAGCGGTCATGGAAGATAGAATGAGTCATACATTCAACTCATTCTACTTGATATATGCTTGTTACATACGAAGTGTACCATCAAAATAAACTTCTGTCTTACAGGAAGTTAGGTTGAGGGAACAAAACCCCTTAGTTAGTTTTAGGAAACGAGCGTGGTTGACATTAACTTGACTGACTAGCAACTCAAGTCACTTGCAAATGTTAGTTGTTAGTCACTTGAGTCTCGTGACCCGTTTGACATGATCAAATGTCATTGTTTACTTTTAGTTGTTCATGGGACACAAACACCGCTCTCCAGGACGGAAGTCCTGTGTTTGTTGGTTTGTCCATTGCATTGCCTTTTTTATTAATAAATCCTGTTAGGACATTAAAGCTGAACCTTGAACTTATCTTTAAAGGTGCTCAATTCAAAATCGAGAACTTATTTATTGCCTCCATATGGCTCTCAACATGGTGATTGCTGAGCTATATGGCGGATCTCAGCGAATGGAGCTAACAGCGCTAACAGTGAGAACAACCGCAACAGTGCTGACAGTGTTTACCAGAGTTGGAACAGGAGGGCGGACGCTACCGCGACGTCCGTGGGTCGGCGCCATATGAGCGCAGTGGAGAGCGGCGGCCATGACCCAGCCAGAGGAGCACGCTCACACGCACAATATGCAGTAACATGCACTAAAAAGAAACAAAACACATATTAAAACTGGGCTTACGGCACACAGATAGGGAGAGCGACTCCATTCTCTGCTCAGGTAGACATTACTCCACTATATCTTTACATAGCAAATCGTTGTTTGCTGCTAAATCGATGCACTAAAGGGGGTAGAGAACCTTCAAGTAAACTGACCACTGGAACTGTAACAGCCACAGCTTCATCACCCTTCCATGATCAACGACTTTGAAAAATTATCTCCGGACTTCTGTTGGTTGAATTGGTGGATTTGTTGTGTTGGAAGAAGCGTTACACCCCTTGCATGCAGATGCACAACTTTAGATCTTTTTATTTGGTTCATTCTGGTTTAATGAGTAAGCCAGAGGTGAAAAACCAAAGAAGCCCAAAGAAGACAAGTTTTGTAACCATGAATCCCTGGGCCAAAAAGTTATGAAATCCACGTGTTTCCCAAGATTCAAGTACATTTTGAAAAATATTAAGTATGTACAGGTGTCGAGGTTACAGGTTCAGATCCTGCCTCCCATTTGAAGTACTTTCTGAAAGCCAATGTATCAACAAACGGCTGCAAATAAGCTTCGAAAGCACTTAACTCTCACACACTGGGGTCTAACAGGTAAAGTATGTAAGGGTGTAAAGGTTATGGCAAAAAGCCTTGATTTCAGGTATTGCATATTCTCAAATTCACCGGAGGAATGTCTGAAAAGCTCAGAAAAAGCTACATTTGAGTAGAAACATTAAGAAGTTGAAAAGCTTAAGCGTTTACAGGTGCAGAGGTCGAAGGTTCAGGTCGATTGTTGAAAGCTAGTGCACTTAAAAAGCTTTCAGATGAAGGGAGTTTTGAGAGGGAAAACTCAAGGCGGCTATAGTTTTTATTCTCATGTGACCCTGAGATTTACAAAATGACGGTCGACGGTATCCAGCAGTATTTCCCCAGAAGCCAATCAGATCCTCTCTGCTGCTGATGCAAAGCAACATGTGTCCTCTGCTGCAGATAGCACAATGTCATAACTGATCTCGGTTCCTGTCAGTTGGTGTTGACAGTTGAAAGAGTCTGGTGTTGTATTGTTCGCCTTGAAATATTGAGCAGTGTGCTGAGTGAGGGTCTAGTAGGCCGACTTTATAACTCAATTCATCAGGATTTAGGTTTATGGTCCTTGTCGCTCCTGTATTTACATCCACCATTTCATCCAAATCGAGGAGCAAGGTGCCAACATTTCAGGGGTTGACCTTTTGGTCCTCTAGAACGATTTATGGTAGGTTATTCGTTCATGGTCTGCTCTCATCTAAAAAGATTGATCTGGTGATATTCTGTATTTTTCTTTTTTGTCAATAAATCCCTCAACTGATGCTCTACCCTTGTGTGTATCAAAGCCTGACTTATGTCCATTGTTTTCCAAAAACTATTAAAAACACATCATGGAGCCAGACTTTTGCACTGTACGCCTGAAGTTCCTTCATCACCATGAACCCACACACTGCAGTTTATTTTCACCCAATCCCACATACACCGCCCTGCTGTCGGTCACAGTTTTAAAAACAGTTTTAAAACGATTCAAAACAGTTTTGAATCAGTTTAAAACATGTGGTTAACGTTGTAAATTGAAACAAAACAAAACAAAACAAAACAAAAAAAGCAACAAAACTACTTTGTTAGGTTGAATGAAAAACATCATGGTCTGCCTTGAAATTACTGTGAAATTGAATCAAAACAAAAATGTAACATAAGTAGTAGGTTAGGTTTTGGGCAACAAAAGCACTTGGTTTTATTTAGAAGATAAAAGTACTCGGTTCACATGGGACACAATCAGCAGTCTCCTGGGTGAACGCTGTGCTTTTTGACCATCGCCTCAACCTCCGCCCTTCACAGACTCATTTGAAAGGTATTTGTGATACGTCAAAGGCACACGGAATCCACGGCAAAATGTGTTTACCTCTCAATTTTATTCCCAATGCAGTTCCGTTGTATGGCAACGTATTTTTTAAGGATTTTTCTCGACAACCGTTCATCCAATCGCACTTGGCTGGTGTATTGCTGACATCGACGTGCAGGGGCTGAAATCCAGCCTCGAACTTTGCGATGGGGAGGCCTCTACGATACGATATCGCTGGCAAGTGACAACGGCCGGGGGAAAGTGAGCATAATTGCGGCCGATGGTATTTACATATGTGGTTATAACGTAACTGCAGTGGGGTCAGAACTTTCTCCTGGCTTCATGTTGCTATGGAATTGTAAAGTAAACTACAGTAGGAGAAGATGCTGCAGCAATGTCTTTGCTTCTGGCACAGGTCAATTAAAACGCACCTGTCAAAAATCAAACACCCCTGTACCAGCAAAGAAGAGTGCTAACATGTTTGAATACTACTTCAACAATTGCACTATTAATGGCGACAGCCAGATGAATGTTAATAATCACCCCGATCTTTAAGCTTTAAGCTTTTTTTCCGCTGCGTCTGAGTGTTCCTTGGCAACCATTCTGCTAATTGTCGCTTAAGCACTAGATTGCTACAAACGCCCCGTAGATGTTGTAAAATCACTGTTCATCTTGGCCTCTCGTGGCTTGCTTGATTTAATGGGCTGCAATTGGAAAAATAACTTCCATTTCAAGCGATATCCCTCCCAGCTCGTCAAATACAGATTGGTTCGTAGGTGCTCCTCTGCGATGCGATGTACCCTCGCATCACGCTTTCAATTAACTCCAATGTAAACCCGCCCGGGTCACTATTAGACGGTCAGAGCGACTGACGTAGTATAAAGAGCCAGATGGTCCACATAGGTGAGAGTTGAGGTGAAGCGGTCCATCAAACATCAAACTTTCGTGCAGGACACGGGAGCTGTTTGTTAACCGTACAAAGCTGAAAGTAAACGTGAACATTTTGTCACGAGAGTCTCACAGAAGTTTATTTTGAAAATGTAAAATGTAACAAGCGGTAACTAACGTAGTTCATGCTACGTTCGAAAGTGAAGCTAGAGGAGTACCATTAATAGGCGGGCCGCGGCGGCCCGGTACCGGACCCAGACGCCGTTGTATGTATGAGAATGATAACATTTTATTGAAGCACTTCTATTTTAACCGGCGCATCTTTTCTAGCCTTTACGTCACTCGTTCAGCGGTCCAGGAAACACCGACCGATTACATGCGTTGTAAATGACATCACGTGATGCTACTCGGCCAATCAAATATCGATGGCCGAAGAGCAAAACCTCCTATCTGAAAAATGCACTTTTTTGAGAATACTAAAAAAAACTTGTTGTTTTCTTGCAGAATGCTATTCGTTAAGGATACCCAAATACATAATACAAAATACAAAAAAATACAAAAATACAAAAAAATGAAAAATATACAAAGTGCAGACAGGAGGTTATTCCCATTTTTCGTGGATCGTTTTGCAGAGAGGAGGTTTTGCACTTTGGCCATTGATATGTGTATTTCGTTAAGTATCGCAACTCCAGTGACATGTCCACACACACGGCAGAGAGACCTAACAGTACGTGAGTTAGAGAAGTTCTTTCATATGGCGTTCTCGAAGAAGAGAAATGTGGACAGCGAGACCAGAGCCGTTAACCAAGAATGGACGGATATGGATATGTTCATTCTTCCTACGGGCAGTTCAACACCAGTGTGTTTCATATGTTCAGAGACCGTGACGATGATCAGAAGCGGTAATGTGAAGCTCCACTACGAGACAAAGCACACATCTTTTGAGCAAACGTATCCACTCACATCTGAAATGAAGGCACAAACAAATCAACCCGATATGATCAGAATCCTAACGCATTATTTCACTGTCCAATGATGTAAACAGAGAGGAGAGTAGACATGAAACAAGTGGTTTCCATAACCACAGATAAAGTCCCTGCACACACATTTCTCTTTTTAGAAGATGAAAATAATATGGATATCGTGGCTTTTTTGATTGACCACTTCACACCTGACTGAACTGAATTTAAAGCTGCATGGCTAGGACAATTCAGTTAAAATATTTTTTCTAAAATGAAGTGCTTTATTTTAAGAGTGACATTTTTCAAAATCTTTCTGTTATGTATAATATTTTTTAATTCAGCCCTTATTTTACTTGAAAATTAACATTTATTTATTATTAGAGTATCTATGATTTATAATTCATCCAGTTCAATATGATATCTGACAATAAATATTGTTGAGATATTATTCAATTGAACTTTTATTTGATATTCAGTTGTTGACTACATACAGACGTTGATACAACTGCTAGGCTAGTTCAAAATACATGGGACTAAATCATTTTGCATGAGGAAATTCTCTCTAACTGGACCTCCCTGGTCCTCCCTGGACCTAGAGCTCCACAGTTTGAAGAGTGAGGCGTGAGAATGTGTTGGTTAAACTGCTCTTCATGAAGGTCAGTGTCTGACAGAAGTGTTGAAAAAGCAGAGAAACGATTGTTGGAGCATGTTGTTGTTTTTTTGTTGGAAAAGCCACATTTGAAAGATGGTTTTGATGATAATGTGTATCTGCTGCGCTGTGCTGTCAAGCAAAAATGCATTCCCGTTGCCGTGAAGATAAATAAGAGGTGAGACGAGATGTGGAGAAGACATTTTCAAGAGCTCAAAAGAAAAAAAAGAAGAAGAAGAAAAGGAATAGAGGTTTGATTTATGAAAGAGATTGAAAACGTCACCAGATATTTCAGTTCATGGTCTGTAATCACGAAAGTTCCAGCCTTTTATTTGGATTATTTACATGTGTTGTAAAGGCCTCTGGCACCCTCTCAGTGCAGACAGAGAAGTCAGCATAATCACTTTCATCACACAGTATACACAAGTCATTAAAAATAACAGCAAAGCCTATTTAACATCAGCATGTAGAAATCAGACAGGAACAACAGGCGAAAGACAGGGGAAAGGTGGAGGAAAGGGAGGAGGGAGGAGGAACAGGAGGATTAGAGGAAGAGAAGTAAGAAGAGAGGAGAGAGAGAGAAAGAGAGAGAGAGAGAGAGAGAGAGAGAGAGAGAGAGAGAGAGAGAGTCGACATCTTCCTCTGAAGGTAAACAAGAAACCCCAAAGTTTTTTGTTCTTTTAAGCACATTCCACTGAACTTCTCATGTTGGAGGCAAAGATGCATCGTGAACCAAATGTAATGGCCTGCCATGTCGCGGTCGATCTGTGAAACACACCATCGTACACTGTGTCTTATTGTGGGATGTAGCTCACCTTTACCAAAATGCATTGATGGGTGATCATTCATGGGATTATAACAAGTATATACAAGGGTGTCCAATGTTTAGGCTGTGCAAAGGTGAGCTTCATTCAGATCTCATTTTGGGTTTCGGCTAACTTCTTCGTGAGAGGGAACGTTCTCATTTGGTAAATACACGTGTTGACTTTCCTGCTTTGGAGAACATTGCTGTAAGTCAGTTCCATTTGGCTAGAAGTGAGCAAATTAACTGTCAAGGTCAAACCTAAGTCAACGAGTCCTCCAACTCACATACGGCCACGTAAGGCGTTCCTACCCGCTCATACAGGAGCGTTTCCTAAATGACCCGAGTCAAGAACTCGTCCTCTCATCTAAACGTAACGGTCGTAGTTTTGCACGCGTGGTTGATGTCGTGAAACAAATACCTGGTCAGGTTGAGGCAAAGATCCCGGTTTGGGTTAAATGAGTACATATGGTTACGTTACCCGTATGCTACGTAAGTTGATCTACATGACGTGATGTAAGTTAAGTGTGTAACGTAAAATAACTTAAGTAAGTAAAAATAACTCAACGTTGACATTTGGACATGAACGGCGTTCTCGGGTCAAATTCCTGTGTCTTTGACCTCCGCCCTCTCCGTACACAGACGCTGTAGCTGTTCATGCTACGTCAACTGACTTCCTCTTTTGCTCAATCATAGTTACTACAGCCACTAGAGGTCACCGCCTAACAGTTAACATAGAAATGGGTCGTATACTTCTGGTACAAACGACATATGGTGTTGTTTTTTTTGGGGGGGGGAGGGCAGTCTCTCATTCTGTAACAGAGGAAAGGGTGGAACAGGAAAAATGGTGGCGAGAGAAGAAGAAGAAGAACAGAATAGTGCACATAATACTGATCAAGACCTGTGTAAATCCCTTCTGATGTTACTTCTTTCTTTCATCTTGAACAGGACAGGAGAGATTCAGGAAGACAGGAAAGGAAACAAAGGAAGACAACAAAGAGAACAAAGAGAAAATAAAAATAAATAAAAGTGAAAGACATAATGGAGCAAGGAAGAGGCTGGGATGAAAGGGGAAATGAATAAGAGATATATGGAAGAAGGGGACAGACAGGAAGTCAAGAAAATAAAAAAAAATGTAAAACCAGATGAACACAAGAATAAAAAAGGTAAGGCAGCAGGTAAATACATTTTGAAGAAGAGAAAAAGAAGGAGAGGAGGAATAACTGAGAGGAAAGGAGTCAAGACAGAAGGATGGAAGATAAGATCAGAAGGGAACAAGGAAATGCAGTGAGAGGGAAGGATCAGGCATAATGAGCTTCCACCCAAAACCTTTTGGATCAAAATGTTGTCATGTTAAGGCCCTGACTTTTTTTTTTTTTAATCAACTTTTTACTCCAAGCAATTACTTTTTATTTTTATTTCCTTTTGTTTCATCGGTGCAACCCAGTCGCCAGAAGATGTTTTGGTATCGTACATTTCTGCAAACCACAGAATACGTTGAATGTCGATGTTTCTGAACCAAAAATATGTTTCAGAAACATTCAGCCACATATCACGCTTGCAGAAAACACACATATGCTGCGTGTTTAACAGCGCCAGCAAACAGCGGTCTCCTGGGTGAAAGTCCTGTGTTTGTTTGACTCATCCACCACCCACACCCACCACCCACATCCACCACCCACACCCACCACCAGCGGACTCTCTCGCTTGTTGTACTCGTTGTTATGCCACCTAGATTTCATACCACCTGACTTTCATTAATGGTTTCTTGATATCAGAGAAATAGAGGTTGGACTGATTTTTACTGACTCAATGTTCTCGGAGTCTCTCACTAAGGAGAGTCGGGTTTTCAAGTCTAATGAGTCCCAGAGTCAGTCGCCGTGTGGCTAACGTTAGCGGAGCAGTCAACGAACGACACCGGCGGACCAACACACACTGCAGCATTAAACAACTGAAGTAAAATAAATAACTAGATTTACTCTGATTGATCCCTCATAAAGTTTAAGTTTTACATTAACTTTCATACTGAAATTAACTGAAAAAAGTTACTGCCTCGCAAGACAGAAATGTGTGGAATATAAAAATTATATTAATTTTAATGGACTAAAACAATGTCCAACGTTCGTGAGGACAAATTTGTCCGGTAGTGGGCAGATTTAATTTCATAACAAAAACAATAATTATAATAGTTGCGTTAAAGTACTGAGGAGAAATAGATAATTACAGTCATTGGCTTTTAGTGAGTTTCTTTTGGCAACAATTGCTTCATATTCTTACTTGTGAAACCAAAATGAACAAAGTTTTTTTTTAGGCTCAGCAAAGTGAAGTCATCATGTAAAACAATAGGGGTTTTGTTATAATTGTATATATGTTATTTATGGTTGATTTGAACCCTGTTATGGTCACATTAGGAAGATTAATGTGCATTAAAACCCATATGTTATTTATTCATAACTCATAATAAACTCAAATGCATAAGTAATCCTTTAAAAAACCGAATTAACCATTTAACAATTGATAATACAACTTTAAGACTATGAACATGTGTTCTTAATAAAAAAATAAAACCTGTTTATACCACCACAATTTCTAACCTCTGACTCCATGTTGAGTTATAATAGTTAAAGTTAACGTATTGTTTGAGATGGGGTGAACAGTGACTTACATCTGATGTTATTAATAACCAGCGTACATATATCATCTGAACAATGCAACAAAAACAGGTTGTATTAATATTTACAACCCATTTTGAAAGATGTTGCCACATTATCCTTCTGTTTAATACACTGCGTTAGAAACGGGCAATAACTCAATATTCATTATAGATGTATCAACTTTCAGTGGAATAATGTTGTGCTGGTAGATTGTACTTTAAAGTGTGAATCACACTGGTGAAGTCAATTCACATTCAAAGGTAACACTTTATTTTTTGTGTCATAATTTCCTAGCTTTAGATAACTGTTAGTCTTTCTGGATGGCCTGATATTACCTGCCAATAGCAATCTGAGCCAATCATGACCGGGATGATTAGTCTGCAATGAGCAGACGTCTTCTTTTCATTCTTCTTTTTTTTTTCTGAACATGTTTACCTGGAATCCTCATCAAACCCGTGCACACCTGGAGTGCAACGATGTCCGATGTCAGAGCTGCTCTTAGCCAGGAGGCCAGAGACCTTGACCCTGGTGAGGAGGTGTCACTTTCTTTTAAAGAGGTGTGACTCGTTGATCCACTTAAAATAAGACAAATACGCTCTTAGTGATAATGGACGTAGAATGAACAGTGAAATCGTAGAATTTAAGTCTCTATCCAGACATGGTGTTATCATGAATACTATTTCATGCCACATGTCTGTTGAATAAATCGTAAGCCATAGAACTACTTTAAAAGTAGCCGACAAAAATGTTTGAAGAAACCCCGGCCAACTTGCACAGGAGCCCGTTCACATTCTGGTAGTCGTCATATTTATCCGCTTGCGTTTATGTACCGTGCTGGTAATTTTAGAACTTAAATCTATTTGAAATCAACAAGGTGAAAATGGTTGTTGGCCAGTCTATATAAGTAGCGGCAATCGTCGGCATGTAAATCTATAAACCAGCAAACACAACTTCATATTTGCCGTCGTAGCGTTGGGTGGGAGATGCGAACGCATATTTAATAAAATCGATTGACAGACATTATTCCCCCCACGATCTAATCTGTACTGTTCAATTAACTTACTGTAATTCCGATGCGGGGGTCCTGGGACAGAGGATGCCGTAGATTGCAAAGATTGTGAAGCCCTCTGAGGCAAAATTTGTGATTTGTGATTTTGGGCTACTCAAAATGAAATGAATTCAGCGTTTGGAAAATATTCATCCGACCTCTTCGTCTCCTTCATTTCCTCCTCTGCTTAAGAAACTCTTAAGCCTCTTAGAAGTCCTCCTCTCTGTACTCCTAACATATTTTTATTTTAGGAGCTCTCTTAGGGGTTAAGATGCTTTGTGAAGAACTTTTATCTCCCAAAGTTCCAGTTGAACAATGTGTCTGGTTACTCTGCAATTACCTCCACGTGTCTTAGTCCTTTCCAGCAATTTGCTCGGAAACTATACCATGTACCCAAAAACTCAAAGTGTTTCCCATCAGAGATTTATTTGATTATTTTATGTGATTCAGCCTAAATTTGCATGAAGCCCGGACCCGTCACCTTTTTTGTCTGAGATTTTGTCTTTTTTCACTTCCATTTCAAAAGAATCCGCACCAACGAGGTCTCCAGTCGACAACCGGGGCCGCCTCCCTCCGCGTGTCGCCCGTCCAGTCGCGTTGTCCCGTAAATCAGCCGAGGATGTTCTGATGAGCTCCAACTTTCCCAAATCGGCTGTCAACTGAAGAGCTCTTCTCTCTGTGTGTGTGTGTGTGTGTGTGTGTGTGTGTGTGTGTGTGTGTGTGTGAGTAAAACGTGTTGCTTTAAGATGTTTTGACAGCAGCCTGCTGTTTTACTATCTCCCTGTGGCTCTGACAAAGCGTTGAGTCTGTCTCCGTCACTGTGTTTTCTCCTCTGTGTGTGTGCTACTGTGTGTAACTCATCAGTTTATGGTGTGCTCTGGCAGTACCCTGCTGTTTTAGTATTTTCCTGTGGCTCTGACAAAGTGTCAAGTCTGTCTCACTACTGTGTGTTTTTACAGTTGTGTGTGTGTGTGTGTGTGTGTGTGTGTGTGTGTGTGTGTGTGTCCGGCTCCCTGCTGTTTGATGGCCTCTTGTGCTGTTATCCAGTTCTCTGTCTGTCCATTGCGCTTTCTCTCTCTCTCTCTCTATCTCTCTCTCTCTCTCTCTCTCTCTTTCTCTCTCTTTTGTGTCTCTCTGTCTCTTCCTCCTCAGTCCACACTACCTGAAACACAGAGGACAAATTTATTAACAACAGGAGTAGAGAAACAAGTGCAAATAAACGTCCGCGGCGGCCACGATCACAGATGTGAAGCCCAGGACCGTCTTTGGCCGATCTTTGACCTGGATGTCAGAATGCTAACTCGCAAAGGACAACGTAAACATGCCGATGTTCAGAAGGCGTACAGTTTGCCGTATTCAACACCTGAATCTGACGGGAATGCCATTGGTTCTGCAGGCATTTGGTCGGAAAAACAAAAGTATTGGAGAGAAAATGGACATTTCGCAAACCAATACTATCGCAATTCATCATGACAGTTACTTGAACGCGTGCATCAGATTTCATGGCAATCCATCCAATGGTCCCGGTCGCGGAGACATCTCACTCCGTGCACAAATGTGAACCTCATGTTGGAAAGTCATTGGGATACGTCGTCTCGGAGCCTTGCATGACTCGACCACATTTCATTTCATGGCAGTTCGTGGCAATAGTTGTTGAGAAGTTTCAACCTGGACAAAAGTGTCGGAACGACCGACTGACAGACCGACTTTGAAAACTATGAAAACACAATGAAGTGAAAGGTTAAGATTTATATGTGTGCATGCGATGCAGAGGAGTGCTCATTGGCTTCAACGAATTAAAGACATCATCAGACTCATGCTGTTTGTTTGGACATAAATTCTCTAATTATTAGCTATTTAGTTTTGTGCCAAAACTGTAAAAAACAAAAAAACCACAATAAAAAACACGAGCACAAGGCCGTGTTTATTTTTTTCCAAGCGGGCAAAGAGGGGCACCGGCACCACGGAAGTGTCAGGCTTACAGTGGGTCAACTTGTTTGAGCTGATTTAATTGGAACAGTGTGTCTGCAAATATGTATCACTCCAGCTCAACATTAGCTTTCGATCCCGGGACCTTGTCCTGACGGGTCCCCGCGACAAAGTCTAGTTTTGAGACCTTTGTTGTTTCAGTTTTGTGTTTGCTTGTTACACATTCCTAAAGTATTGTTTCTAGTGACATTACCGTAGGCAGTGCTCCAGCAAAGAACAACCTTTATCCTCGGTAATGGAGTGAAGTGGGGAAACGACGGTCTCAGCGTCACAACCAGCTGGAGAAAAATCCGGGTGAACTTTTTGAAACTTTGTCAGAACAAAAATAATGAAATATAACCGTGTTGTGCGTTTACCTGTCTGTTCTCAGGTCTTGACTTGATCTATTCTAGCGTGAAATGTTTTCTTTTTTTGTCCTCATAAGAGTTTTCTCATTAAAAGGTGTAGTATACGAGATTGGGAGCATTTCTGTTAACTCTGAACGGTTCTCAACATTGGCGCCGACGGAGCTAGTGGCTCGTAGCTGGCGGCTCGTAGCTAACAGTGCCCACAAAGTTAACGGTGCCCACAAAGCTAACGGTGCCCACAGCGCTAACGGTGCCCACAGCGCTAACGGTGCCCACAGCGCTAACGGTGCCCACAAAGCTAACGGTGCCCACAAAGCTAACGGTGCCCACAAAGCTAACAGTGCCCACAAAGCTAACGGTGCCCACAAAGCTAACGGTGCCAATGTGTGTGCATCTGAGCACATCTTTTTGCAAATGTGACACATTCTTCTTTTTTCTTCTTATCATTGATTTATTTGTAAGTGTTTAGTTGTAGTTCTTGAGTGTGTGTGTGAGACTCTATAGTCTTGTTTCGGAGGACAATTTGTTCGATATGAGGAGGCTCAGCTATATCAACAGGAGGTGAGATTCCTTTGACAATTAAGGCCTCTAGGATTTCAAAAAATATATATCTCAGCTGCACAAGTTGCTTATTTTCTTTGTTGTTGTGTTTCTGCTACTTTGTGTTCATGTGCAAATAAGTAAATACATCAAATCAAAGGTTTAAACATTTGAAGCAATGGTGTAAAGAAGTCCCAAAGGAGCCCAGTGAACGCTAGTGACTAGTTATGAAGCTCTCTCACACACACACACACACACACACACACACACACACACACACACACACACACACACACACACACACACACACACACACACACACACCATTAGACGTATATATATATATTTATCAACAATGCAGCCTGGTCTCCTAAAAATGACCTTTAACAAAACCACATTCATGTTCTATTTCATATCACAATTATGTTTCTAATCATAATCTGCAGGAAATCTGCTCTGAGAGGAGATCGGGGTGGATTGAGGTATCAAACAAACACAGGACTTTCACCCAGGAGACGGCTGTGCGCATCCGTTTGAAACCAAAAGTCAGCGTTGAATTATTTAAATGTAAGTCCGAAACTTAAACCACGTAACGAAGATACCAAACAAGTAGTTTTGTTTTTGTTTTGTTAACCCTGTGTTTTCAAACTGTGACCGTAACCTGGGTGACAATATATTTCCATCGAAACATTATTGAGAATGCAGTTCAGTTGTATGGGAAGGCAATTTTGTCGGAGACGGAGTTGAGCAATGTGTTGTGTTTCACAGTTGAATGAGTTACTGAGGCGCGTCGTATGGGGGACAGCTCCGTTGCCCCGGTGCAACCACACTACCTGCACTGTGTTTGCAGCGGTTTCTGCAAGATGAAGAGAAGAAATAATCGCTGCATGCCACGTCTTCAGTCACACGCTGTCATATTTATGTTTCGGTTTAAGTTTGCATCAAACAAGACACGACGTGATGATTTACTTTGGACTTTACAGGTGCTGGTAGGTGTATTTATTTCGCTTTGGAAAGGGGAAACAGCTGGCTGCTCCCAATCTTAAATCGGATACATGAGATCGATATCAATCTCTTCTACCTGCTCTCTGAAGGAAAGAAAAGAAATGTATACACTAAAATGTTGAACTATTCCTTTAACATGTCACATTTTTGGAGGTGAGGAGAAAGGGAGAGGAAAAAAAAAAGAGAGAGACGTTTCTGGAAGATCCCGGAAAGCTTGAAATAGCGTAGCTGAACCATTTTCAAATATTTGAAGTTTACGATTTACAGATTTACTGTTGTACCTTTGGAGATGATGAATCGTGGAAACATCAGATGTGTGTAAACGAAGCCTGCTGGGATTCAAATATTTGACTCACTTTCTGATGGATTCACTCACTTCCACTTATTTCTCCAGAGGGGATTGGTGTAACGGTAAAAGGAATTTTTTTTTTTTTTTTCATGTTTGGATAAACAGTTTAAAATCAAACCGTAGCACTCTTTAACGCGTCGGTTTAAAATGATGTTTTTAGCTACACGAGACCCAAATAGAGCTACTTCTGCCTCTTTAAGAGGGCGACAAGGCATCTTTAGGGGGAGATAGCAGGTCAACGGTAGATGCCGTAGAGAAGTGGCATTCGACATCCGAAAGTTGGGAAGCTGATGATTAATTTGAGATGCAGCACTCTGTGTCGAGTTGTTTTGGTCATAAATCATAAATAAAAATAAACATGAATGAATTAAAATACATTTTGAGAGTGTAAAAGGGTTGAGAACATTATGATGGAAGTATATGATGGCCATCCCGGTGCTTTATTATATATCTCATGTGTTGTTGCAAATCTTTGGGTTGATACCATTTGTTTCACAGATTTGATGCCAAATGTAAAATTTGATACCCCTTTGATAAAAATAAAAATAAATAATAATTCTAAAAAGATGACAAAACAATGACAAAATCTTAATCTCAATTTCTCAAACCAATTTATTAACTATAAGACCTTCGTTAAGGTGGACCAGACAAGGTTTTATGACCCAAACCTCTACGGTTTTATGATCAGACACATTCCTGAAGACACAGAAGCATCCAATTGTAATAAACAACTAGTCGTATTAAGTCCCTGTATTTATATATATATTTCTATATATTTATTTTTATATATATATATATATATATATATTTCTATATATATATATTTCTATATATATATATATATATATATATATATATGTATATATATGTATATATATATATATACATATATATATAAATACATATATACATATATATATATATTTCTATATATATATATGTATATATATATACATATATATATATATATGTATATATATGTATATATATATATACATATATATATAAATACATATATACATATATATATATATTTATATATATATATATACATATATATATATATATATATATAATATTATATATTAAAACATCTGAGTTTATAAAATGTATTTATAGTTAAGTTCATGATTACAATTATTTTTGTTTCCTGCCATATAAACTGGATGCCAGTTACTTTTATCTCAACCAGAGCACAGGACACCAGAGGGGGGGACGAATGTTCTTTCCATTCCCTTTTCCTGTCTCTTACACAGGACACATATTTTAGTTTATTTTATCGTTTATTCATTTATTTTTTTGTTTTGTTGTATAGTTAGTCTGAAAAATATTCCATGAATAAAGAACTTGATAGTTTGAGTTGTGTGTATATTAAATAATAGGTCCCTGTACACCTTGAGAAGAACTCCATAGCAACCTTGTGATTAAGATTTAAATTGATTAATATAACATTTTGATGTTTTCCCTATTGTTCCAAAATCGGGGGCTGTCCGAAATTGAATATTCGGTTAAATTATATAGTTAAACTAATGGTGGCTTACGGTGTAAACCGACCACCATAATTCATTTATACAAATTTATGGGTTCATAAATTATAATTTAATTTGAAATAATCTTTACATATATTGATATTAATTATTTCTTTTTTATTAAATCTGCTACCAGCAACAACGCTACAGAACAAGTCATGCTGTGATTTGGTATCAAACACTTTTGACACTTTTTCTGCAATTACAGTTTTTGACAATTAGATGTCTGTTCTTGAAACTGCTTAGAAACCCATATTATGAATATACCAATATACCAATATACCAATATACCATACATCTTCTGAATGTCTGAGGTCTCATGTCTGTGGCTGTGATTATCCCATAGGTCACAGCACTGTCATTTTATTCAGTGACAAGTCAACATTTAAAAGAATTGTGGTTTCTATGGGAACTAACATCATCACACATGAATACAGTTGAACTCATTGGATCCACAGGAGTCTCAGCTTTCCAGTCATACCCAATGTCTGCAATTCCAAGACTTTATAGGGACCCCAGTATGCAGAAATATTCACCATTTCATAACAGGTGAAAATAACACATTTATACTACATGCAAAAAAAAAAATGCATTAGTTTTGCACAAAACTTGCAAGGGATTAGCATAAACTGGGCCTAGAACCAATTTATATTCATATACTATGAGGTTTGAGGTCAAAGGACCTTCGAAAACCGCATGCCAGTTTTTTAACATAAATTTGGAGCCCCCTTCCCGAAAACCTTGTATGACATAGTTGGTACTGATTAAGAGTCCGGGTGATTCAGTCTGAGACACAGAACATTAATAAGCCTGTTTTTAATCTGGCTGGTGATGTTTGCTGCACGTCAACCCTCACTTTCTCTCTGTCTCTTAATTAAAAACTCTCAACGATGATAAAACAACAATATATTTGTCCTTTTCATGAGTAATATATGTGCAACGTTTCCCCTTTGACCAGTAGAGGAAGGTACCTGAGTACATTTACTCAAGTACTATACTTAAGAAAAGAACCTCAACATTATACTTAAGTATTATGGTATTTCATACATTTAACTCCACTTCCTCTCAGAGGGAAATATTCTACTTTTTACTTTATTAGATTTATTAGAGCAGCTAAAGTTGCTTTGATTTGACATAAAAAGCCTATGCTGATTAAACATGATGCACTGTTATAGATTAAAGGCCCCACTTACTCTCACACATGCTTTAAGTTAAGCAGCTGATTAGACCTACTCAGTTTGGAGTTGTGCAAGCTACTGTATGCTGGGATTTATGTGAGGTCAACATGGACTGATAAAGTTGTAAATTGGCCCACCACAAAACTAACAGGAGCGAATATAAATCAGGATAATAACTTGTGTGTTCTTCTAATTATTATCTTGTGGGCAGACAAAAAACTAAAAAACTAAAAAAATCCCCCCAAAAAAACACCACCTTGAAGAGATTAGTCGCCTAAAGTACATTTTTCTTATGAAGAATTTTGAATGCAGGACTTTTGGAATGGACTTCTTACACCAGTGACTATGACACAGAACTTTACCGCTGTCCACGATGCAGAAGGATCAGCATTCAGCTGACGTGTTCCTCTGTTACGACAACCATGCGGACATGCGGAGTGTATTCTCCGCAAAGTTCAAACATACTCAGCATGCACAGTAACGTCTATTACGGTCAAACAATTGCAGTGCATCATCCGAGATCAAAAAGGCCGCCGCCATCCATCAATTTAATCGCTCCAACTCAACTGACAAACCTCCTTCCAGCTTTTGTCCTCTGGGAGGCGCTGCAGGTCTCGACCCACCAACAAGTGTATTTCCCACTATACTGTTGACTCTGAACTTAATCACAGACCCCCACGCACGTGACACACTTCTGTGTTTGATGCTAAGGACGCTGTATGAGCACGAGGGAGGTCATTGCTGCTGAATGGGTGGGTGCTCGCGAGTTCAGCAGGCACCCACATGGAGCGCCCGTATCGGGAGAATAGTAAAGCTGTCCAATAAAGACTGACAAAGAACTGAATGTGGTGCCAAAGCAGTGAGATTAAACTGTGAGGAATTTGATTTTCTTGGTGTCGTCCGACAGTCCACTGAAGCTTTTGATCTCCGAGTGGTGTCACTGTGGAATGCATCTTAAACACGCGCACAATAACCTTAATTAAAAAGGATTTTGCCAATTGAGTTAACCAGTAAAACAACAAAACGTTTGAATATTATTGTATTAAAGATCCAAGACAAAACTGAAACAGAAGGGCACGACAACGCGCTTTCATTCCAACCCGTCACACTCGCTCGTCGTTGGTCGGGACCTTTTAAAGTTGTGAATTCAAACAAAAACACTAGCTTAGGTTTAGGCAACAAAATCACTTAGTTAGGTTTTTAAAAAAAAGAAAAACACATCATGATTGGGCTTAAAACGCAACAAACAACAAATAATTTTGGGACACGAACACCGGTCTCCTGGGTGAAAGTCCTGTGTTGGTTTGGCCCATCCACCTCCACTCCCAACCCTTGTGGTTTTCTTTTGTTGGTGTTTATACTACGTCATCACTCTTCCAGAGCGTTTGAGCATCATGAAGCTCAGTGAGGTTTCAATCAGCAAGACTGTCTTTATGCTTCATTTATTCACAATTCTCGCATTTCTTCTTAATCAGCTGGTCACGGAAACCACCCAATCGTTTCGCTGCTGTTAAACTTTAAATCTGTTCTCTTCTCTGTTGCTCTCAGCAGACACCACCAGTGTCTAGACTCCACAGGGGGCACTTACGCCTTCATCACCGTCTTAAAACATTTAATGTTACGATGGGGTCTAATCTCAAACAGACCATTTACATTTCTCATCCAAATGTCAATTTAAGTATCAAATCACTCAAAATCAAGTCTTTCCCAAATGAAATAATGACGCGGACAGGTTTATATTGTAGTTACTTGACAGCCTGCTGCGTCTCATACGGACGCCACAGGATGCCTCGTGTGTCGGTATCAGACTCCAAGGGGCCATGCCGTAGATCATAACTTGCACAAACTTTAGTCGGATAAAGAACTAAAGAGTCAGGCAGACTCGACCGACACATTCCACTCAACAACTCCTCTTCCCCTGCAGGGGCCGAAGAGGAGGGATGACAAGGGGGATGCATTTTGGTCATTTTGCTGACAAGGGGAATGGCATCTCCCATCATCCCCTCCTCAAATTGCCTACTGGTAACAATTATCCATCATGTCGGACAGAGTTTCGGTCGCTACACTGACAGCTGCTTGTTTGCAGGCTTTTGTGTTGCTGCGATGGCCCGAGCGCCTGCAGTGTGACGGTGGTTAAAAAGGGCTGAGAGGAACCCCGCACACATACCAGGCTTTTGATGTGCACGTGCGGACAAAGTGACGAAGCTGATGAAGATCGCGGACAACGTGGCGAGAGTGCTGGAAGTCGTCAGAGACGTTGCTGCCGCCTCCCCCGCTGAGGCGCTCTGCTCGCGTGTGCAGAGGTTCACATCCCGTTTGAGGCAGGTGGGACACGGGCAGCAGTTTCCCTCAAGCGATGAATTTAAGGACCGTTTCTGCTGCTTTTCATGCACTTTAAATCAATTTCACCCTTCACATAAAACTTCAGCTGGAGCTCATTCTTTGGCTTTTTCTTTTTTTTTTTTCACTTTTTCCAAGTTGTACTTTGCCCTAAGAGTTTACTGCCAGTGTGAAGGGTTGAATTCCACTCGTACTAAAAATGTGTGGAACTGATGTTGGACAAAAGCATCCCTATAAACTCTAATGTTATGCAACTGTAACATAGACATATGCTTTACATGACTACCATGCCCTGCTTCCTTCCCTTTGTTTAACCTACTTGAAGCTCCAGTTTCTCTCACTTCATCAGCTAAAGTCAAACAGCCTATGACTGTGGTGTCCCTTTGGCCCGGCTGGAGGTGACACCTTAAGAGCCATAAGTCAGCCCAAGGACAGTAGAGGAGCCAGAGATTGTACTCAAGTAAAATTACTGTTACTTTGCAAAAACGAGAGCACTCAAGAGAAAGACATCAAAATAAATAGTTGAGTAAGAGGACAAAGTATTTACTGGAAAATACAGCCATCACTTCTTGATACGATATCCTGCCAAATAAATACTAGACACGATTCCCAGTCTTTATCTCTCAAGTGTGATCACAAAATATCACATTAATATGAGACTCTTTGAAGTACAGCGATAAATAAAGAATTACGCTCTTCGCTTGTCGTCACCTTTAATAAATTATGATTTGGCCAATGACTTAGCAAATCATGTGAATAGGTGAATATAAATAATGTGCTTAAACTTTGATCAAAGACCCAGCTCCCATCACCTCCAGGTCTCTCCAATTACATTGAGCCAACAAGATTACAGATGTGAAGAAATCACTCTTCTATCTCTCTGTAAATGTTCCCTCCTCCCCGCTGGGAGCACTGGAGGCTGATGATGATCTGCACCTCGGGCCAGGAGCCCCGCAGCTTTCTCCTTCCTCAGATGATTTGCCCACAGCTAAGGCGTTGATTTAAAAAAAGAAAATCTCAGGGCCGGGCCAGGCATCATAACAACGGTGGCAGATCCGAGAGGCATCGCGGTACAAGCCTGCACGCGGCCTCTCAGACGTCCACCAGCGAGAGCTGCTGGTCCCACTTCCTCCGCTGTGGCCTGGCTTTGGATCCCTTCACGTAGGCGGCTTTTTCCGACCCTGGAAAACTACAACCCCCATCTCATCGGGACCAGGTCATCAGTGCATCTCTGACTGCTTGGGACGCGGCAGCACAAAGCAACATCTCTCTCTCTCTCTCTCTCTCTCTCTCTCTCTCTCTCTCTCTCTCTCTCTGGAGCTAGCCACTGACACCAGGAAGGCTGTGATGGCAGTCCTTATCCCCAGCTTGCCTTCTACAGTGCCGTTGTTTAGAATGACGACATGGCACACAATGATGCAGCGTACCAGCTGGCTCCACACGTCGCAGCTTCACCCCTCTGGACCCATGTGAGGAAAAACAAAGTCTTCTTCAAGAATTCAAGGTAACGACGGGTGAGTTACTGACACACAAACGGCCTTTTTGCGGAAGAAGTATTCCTTTAAATGATTCTTTAAGTCACATGCCGCGCCTCGACAAAACATGCATGAGGCCGGTGAATAAAGAGTGAAAACTGTGGACCTCAGCACAAGTCTGCGTGAGCCGCGTGCCAGTAAGTGATGGATTCCACAGCTGTGACCACAGGTCCATCTTCCAGGAATTTAGTTCTAAACATGAAACTACTTTGTCCAATTCTTAGCTTTACCTGAAAACCCTCTCATGGCAGGAGCGTGTATCCCGAACAGTACGTTTGTTCCCGACACTCTCTTCGAGGGAGTGAGCGCTCACTTCATAAACAGTGGGTCTCTTTTCCCGGTCGGACCTTGAATTAAAAGCAGACAGTCTGCTCAGTGAGAATCTGGTTGAATCCATTTTTCATCCACAAAAGAGGGCAGTTCGGAGAAGAAAGAGAAGATTGAGGGAGTGTGTACCAGGTCTGCGAACGAGCACAGATTAACATGGCATTCCTGTTTTTTTTTTTTTATGAAAGATAAAACCAGGAGATCACCTGATGAATTCCACTCCAGTTCCTTAAAAGCTTAAGACCCCTGTTCAAGGACAGTTTAGGTCTTCCAATGTCAAATACTTCTTTCAGAAGTAGTCTTAATATTTGCTTTGTTTCCATTTTTTACCTTTGTCTTTTCTAAATTGTCCATAAAGGAGTGTCTTATATACAATACACAGGAAAAACAGACATAAATATTAGGCCATTCTACTTCTCCAAGCGGATGTTTTAGTCCAAACAGTTAAAAGTCCTGGCATCTCCTCCGGGTACGCCTCTGTTCCACTAGCTTCTGTGACTCAATGCAATTAATTAGCATGTTTTCCCTTGGCCTCTCTTGAACCTGAGGTTTACGTTCTATATTCGAGGACAAATTAGCATCCACTACAGCGCTTGTTGTAACACATTAAAACCTCCGGAAACTTTAACAAAGTTAATAAACATTTGTTAGCATGCAAACAACAACAGCTCCCATGACAATTTACTGGCGTGGCTAAGAAGGCACTTACATCATGGAACCATGGTTCCTTTCATGATATCCAACAGCACTCTCTTGTAATGCTACTTTAACAACCCTTTTAGCTGTAATCTATCTGCTGTGTGAAAGCTTTAACAGGGCTTATGGGAAATGCTGTTATGGAGTGAACGGCATATTATGTTCCAAGGCTGCATTTATAGCAATTTCCTTTATTACACATGTCAATGGGATGTCAATGACAATGTAGTTGAGTTGTTGGTAACTGTGCTGCTATTCTTGACTTGGAAGCTGAATCTCTCAGGAGCAAAACACATCACTTAAAATATGACTTGAGATGAGCTCACTACAGAATCAATACAAATCAAATCATCACCTTTAATGTCAGAAAACGCTTAATAAAACAATTCCTTTGCGACAACAAACTAGGCCTCATGTACACACGTAAAGCTTATAATAGTAATCATAATTTGGAGCGCAGTTCTTAAGTAGTGTAATGCTGTAAGCTCATGTAAGATATGACGTCCTGCTCAATAAAAGCAGCAGGACTGCTCAGAATGGCCTCGACCTCGGAGAAGAAAACATTTGTTTTAATTTTGAGTGGTGGACTTAAATCAACATTTATAGAAGAACTTGGTATACTGTGCAAGTTTTCTTTTTCAGTTCCAAAGCAACACCTCTTTGTTTAGCTTAGATAATAATGTATCTAATTAATACTGATGATGTCCTGGTTCATAAACACTAAGGGCCTTCTCTTCACCGAGATCTGTGTACATTATTACTATCGGTAATAACACATGAGCAACCATGTTTCCTTTGATCAAGAAAATCTATTATTAGTCATGAAAATAAGAGCACCAAAACATGCATCTTCCAAACTCAATGTTAAGTAAAGAGAGCAATCTAACCAGCCTGCTCCTCAGCCTGACACACAACAAGTGAATCTGAGTAATACTGAACATGTCATGATGATATTGAAGGGGAACTCATACAATGTTAGTTGCAGAAACTGAAGAATACATCTGTATTTCTTCAATAACATGAAGAGAAACTGAGCTCCAACAAAATCAGAACTTTGACTTCAACCCTGTCTCCTACAAAATTACGTTCCCAGACAACTAAGCTGTACTCTTAGCGTATGTTTCGAGGGGAACATATTTTCTCCCAGATTATGGTTGCTGTTTCAAACAGTTTGAAACATGAGATTAATTCTGTAAATGGAAACAAAACCAAAACAAACAAAGAAATGCTCCAAAACTAGTTGGTTTGGTTTAGTTAAAACAATTGCTTGGCCTTAAATGATGCAAAAAAAAAATACTTGATAATGTTTAGGCTACAAATGTACTTGGTTTCTTCTTGCTGAAAGCCCTGTGTTGTTGGATCCTTCCACCACACCAACATCCTCCTAATGCTGACTTTTGTGGACTCATTTGAAACTTATTTCACTTCAAATGCAAACATAATACACAACAAAATACGTTTCCCTCGAAAACATAACTCACAATGCAGTTTTCTTGTATGGAAAGGTCATTTTTGGGGGTCAGGGATGTTTGACTACGAGTTGTTGAAGCTATGGACGTTTTCTTGTGTGCTTGTTTGTGTGTGTTGTATTTTCACAACTTTTTTACTTCAGCACATGGTTTGTATTTTCAACCTGTTTAGGACTCTACTCATACGAAGATTTAATTGAATCAGTAAAACCTTTCAGACTCATTCGCTCTCCTTTTCATGATGATCAGCATATAGACAAATGGTTTGTTACGGAGTATTTACTTTTGAAATAAGATATTAGAGCCACACTGGCCCTTTCCACATGTCCCTAAATGTTTGACATGTTAAGATTGTATCTACACGTTCTGGAAATGGTTGTTTGTCAAAGGATTTGTACCAAAAATGAGATGCAGGTGGCCGAATAGTTAGAGAAACAGACGACTTTGTGGTCACCGGTTCAATGTCTGGACCGGCAGACTAAATGTGGATGGGGAAATTGAATGAGCAACTTATTGCCACCACTGAGTTGCCCTCTAGCATCCCTCAACCGCTCCAGTGGAGCTGCTCGGTGGCCAGCAGGTTGGTGGTTGTAATGGACAGCTGTGTGTGTGATCGGTTCAAGGTGTTCCTTGAAAATGAAGCCTGAGTTTTTTAGCAATACATCCCTGGTTAAATATAGGTTTAAAAAAAAAAAACAAAAAAAAAAAACATCCCAGTTTGATCTGCTGCTTTATCAAAGTTTTGAAATATTGATCGTAGCTGATACAAAGCGTTCGTTTGATATTTCTCCAACAGTGTGGAAATTATAAGAAGTCTAAGTCTTCAAAGCATGACAGAGAGTTCCAGACTTAGTGATTCAGCCCCAGAGAATTTCAGATGTGTTTGAATTAAATGTGGCTCAAACGTCACTGCTTTGCCCTCCACAAGACCTCGCTACGTCCGCGTCAGGGAGACGAACACAATGCAAGACGAGTCCACCAAGAGGCAGACGTTTTTACAACAGGACTTCAACAACGGGCCGTTGGTGCTTCAGTCACACAGAGCTTTCTCTACAATTAACTTCCCTTTAGTTTGCTGGCACATTTTCGGAGAAGTGCCTCTTTTCACGCTGGCCAATGGACGTGGTTGTGGTTTTGAGTGTGTTTGAAAGCTACCCAATTTAAAAGAGAAACACTCACCTCTCATGGGTTAATGGAGTCCATGTCTGATGATATGCGACTGTTCTTCTGAACGAAACGACAAAAGAAAAGACCAGAGTCAGAAAACACAGACACAAATATGTGCTGTAAGTATACAAATATTCTGTAAAAATTGGCCTCCAATTACCATTGAAAATTTTCGCTCACGTAAAGGCAACAGGAGGAAGCCTGGAATTCTGCATATTTTCATACAGATTGAGAAAAAGAACTCCCCTGGAGGTTTTGTTATTTACTGCAATTTTCTGTATTAATTGATCATTAAAATGTAAGAAGGTGACGTCTTGAAATAGCTTGTTTTGAAGGTCCAACTCTCCACAAGCCAGTGACTTTCAATTAACCACCACTAAAGACAACGACCAGCAGCAAAACCTCGCAAACTGAGACGCTGGAACTAAGTGATGTTGAAGAAGTGACGTGTCAAGTTACTGATCACTTGTCTTTCGAGCGACCGATCTTTAATGCGGCTTATGATTTCAGGCTATACAGGCTTTAAGCGTTTGTCAACGCCAGGAATATTGATTGATTTTCGCCGAGGGGGCGGTTACTGGAATGGCGGTGTGTGGTTTGCCACTGTGGCACATTGTGTTTGTGTTTGCAGGGAGTCACTGCGACTGCTGTCTGTGAGCGGTGTACGTTGGATCGGGCCGACCGGGCCGGTTCCCAAGCCGGTTCCCAAGCCGGTGAGCCTCCTGGGGTTTTTCAGAGAAAACTGCTGGAGGCTTTAAGATTTACTTTCTTTTTTCTATATTTGCTGGTGTTCATATGCTGTTGATTCTACTATTCCCCTGCAGCTGATAATGAGGCTAGTTTCACTGTCAGAATACTTATGAGTGAAACTTTGTCTTTAAAATGTTACATTTCAGGCAAAATTATGTGAATTGTGTTTATTATTGTCGGTATAAATCTTTTTTTATAATGCAGGATTTAAGTTTGAGAGTCTTTAGGGGCATTATTAATCTGGGTTTGTTGTTTGTTATTAGGTGAGTGGGCTTTTTTGTATGAATATTGACAGTACAAATTAGTTCAGCAAGAAAGAAACACATCTGGGGATCATAGTGCAGCACACCAGTGAGTCAGCTAAAACTCATTAATTGATGCATGTTATGAATGCTTAAGACTTGCATTAATAATACAAATAAATTCATGAATATGCTGTCTTTCGGGAAGAAAATGTTGACTAAAATGAAATGCTTGATCTTGACCCTTTATGTGTTGATCTTTTTTATTCACAATATCAGAAAATATTGAAAAAAGGCCCCTCAGTTTCCCAGAGCCGAAGGGCCTTTGCTGAAATACGCTGGTTTTGTCTGACTAACAGTACAAAGCCCAGTTTACAATAATATCAAAAAAGAAAAAAGGAACAAATATTGACGTTTGGGACATTGGAAAAAGAAAACATTTGGAGTTTTTGTTTAATTAACGACTTAAATGACTCATGGATTATCATCAGCTCATTTTAATTCATGTCTTCATTGTTCAACAAAAGGAGATTTCAGATATTAAAAGTGTGTAAGCAACACACTCATTGTGTTGTATAAAGCTATTAAACCACTAAAGGAGAAGCTGAGGAGGAATATAAAGACTTTACACTTCACGTTGTTCATTTCTGTTTCTGACATCTGATTTTTTTCTGTTTTTCAGGACGTCCAAAGGTCCTCACAGCGCTGTGAACTTACAGGAGTCCTCCTTGTGTCTGTCACATACGCACAGGTGTAAATACCGGCATGTGGTCATGGGTGTTGTTCTGCGTGTGCTCTCCCTCCTCTTCCTCCTCCTCCTCCTCCTCTTCCTCCTCTTCTTCAGCTTCGCTGTTCTGTATGTGCTCCTCCTCGTCCTCCAGCTCTGAGCTCGACTCCTCCCCTTCCTGCCACGCCTCCTCGCTCTTACACTCCCCTGCCTTTCTCAGCTCTGAACACACACACACACACACACACACACACACACACACACACACACACACACACACACAAAGACCCAAATGTTAGAAAAATGTGGAAAGTATAACTTGATCTGGACACGTCACAGTATCAGCCATGAGTACAGCTGGGTGAATTCTCCCATGAGAGGAGCTTCATGGTTTCCTCTCATTTCTCTTTAAGCAGAGAAAACACAGTCGTCCTTTACGGTTGAAAAGAAGAGACTCATTTGAAGGAAGGATTGAGAGTTGACTCTTGTGATACAATGATAAAGGAACAATGGAAAAACAAAACCTCACACAATACTCATGCTCTGAATTATCCCAAGTAAGTGTCCTGTGTGTGTGTGTGTGTGTGTGTGTGTGTGTGTGTGTGTGTGTGTGTGTGTGTTTGTGTGAGAGAGACAGTTAGAACAGCATTGTATCCATAATTAAATCAAATAAATCAGTATGTTTTACCTATCCTCGCTATATTCATGAATATGTTCCAAATGAATTCCCTGAAGACACACCAAAGTGTGGACGACACACAATTCTAAAACCTGCCTAAATTTGGGAAATGTATTTTTTAAGAGCAAAAACAAAATGAGATAAATTCCAAAGGATGAAAGGAGACCTCTTTAAAATGCATACTTCACCATTCTACACAGGTCACAAAAAATGAACAACAATAACACAGAAATTAATAGTAATGCACTGTTGTAATATAAAATATTTTTTTGGTAGTTACATTTTAGAGATTGTCCTTTATGATCATTATGATAAAGACTCGATTTTAGTTCCAATACTGCAGCCAAGTTACTTCTGAGTTGCAGGTAAAACATAATTTATTCTCAATTGAAGTGGCCATGATTATTTTCCAATTATTTCTATTACATAGACATGTTACAATAGTGCTAACATTTAGGTTACATTTAATTAATTTTTTTGAAGGCTGCTGTAAATGGAAGTCCCCTCCTTTCTTTAAAAACAGTAAATTACAAAGCACATTTGCAAAAATATTGCACGAAAACTTTCTATTTTATTTATTCTTTTACAAAATGACCAGTAAAAGAGGTTCACACTTGGATGGAGCAGCATGATAGTCCACTGTTGGTAAGGTAGACATGTATGTGTGTGTGTGTGTTGGATATAAATGTGAACACAAGCACTCTCTTTAAATCCTCTCATTGGTTGTGTCAGCATGTGGTTTTGGTTGGTTACCAGACCTTTAAAGGACAGTTAAACTACATCCACGCTCTTTGAGCTTTCTCAAAAACGTAGATGTGCTGGAAAACTCCTCAATAATTAATGAATGGGTCAATATGTATGAGCAGGTCGTCTCGTAAACAGACTTGCAGACAGTAGAAGCTGCATGTGGTCAGCAGAGGAAAAGCATTTGGAAACTTGAAAGTCTTCGTTCCCATGCACGATACCCTTTTCCTTACTCACTCTGGATCCTAAGACTGCTGCTGTGTAACAGGGTCTCATAAGTACTTGACATGACCACCGCCTGTTAACAGTGCATTACTAGGTCACAGGAAAACATTTTTGTTTGGTTTAGGAAAAACATCACGGTTGGGCTTGAAATAGGGCCGTAAACTAATATTTCACAATAACTCAACAACACTGGTTGAAATAAACTCTAAACTTTACGTTAGCCAATGGTGTGTTTGCGTCACTAACGGGGGGCTTTACTGTCCGTTTGAGTTTTGATAGTTGGTTTGTTTGACTACATCCAAAATGGCAGAAACAAAAAAAAACGACAACTATATCATATTTTAGTTTTTGTTGTTTTTTAGTTATTTATTATACCTGTAGTCTGTTCGTTTGCACTCTGCTGCTGTAATCCTGGAAATTCCCTCGCTGTGGGACTAATAGTATTATTTCATCTTATCTCTTATCTCTTATCCGAACCAAAGAAATTCTTAGTCGACTAAGACTCATACAAGTGTATCGATATGATCGAGTAGTTGATTTAATCGATGGCTCTGTGGAGAGATCTCTGAAACGGAGTTTCTCCTGAATGAATCTTTGTAAAGCACCACTTCCAGACTGGACTCCACAGTGACTAATTATCACCTCCGTAGTCATAATGTTAACATTAGTTAATTTTTGGAAAGTTTCAAACTAAAACTCTGGCCAGATCTTACACTTTTCACATTCAGGTCCACTTTGCTGATAATACTTGTCCTGGATGCAGTTACTACTGTGCTACTCATTCCTGGCCGTGCTGTTAGCACTGTCAGCCAGCTGGCAGCCGGGGAAGGACCCCAGGGCATGAAAACAAAATTCCACAAAGCGCAGAGGAGTTAGTGCTGGCTGGCATTTCAGCCTGTGTTGCATGATTGTTGAGATGAGGCCTCATCTCTTACTCCTATCAAAATGCTGAATATTAATAATAGAATTTTATTTCTTAACTTAAATTTTTTTGTTATTGTCAGTGTGTAGTACTCATCAGAAGAGTTTGTAGTAGACATGTGGTACTTGAAATTGACTCTCAAATCTCACACATCTGCCTGGTTTTTACTACAAATTCCACATCTCCACCTTATTGATCTGTTGGTGGGGGGGTGGAGGGGGGGGAGGGTGGGGGAGACCCTAGGCACTCTGTGACGGCTCATAAAACAAACATAAGATTGTTTTATTGTCTTAGTACTTCATTACTCCTCCTATATTTATGAAAATGCTCATAAACATAATTTTTAACCGATGACATGTTTCAGAAATTCACAAACAGAAAATGAAACATTAGTTCTGTTTTTGGGTCCCAGAGCCCCCCAAGCTGTAAAACATGGTTAAGTACAATGAATTTTCATAAGCCCTATTATGTCTGTGTGGATGGTACTTTCTACACAGCACTATACAAGGTACAAATAAGTGTATTTGTTTTTTGTGTTATTGGATTATTATAACAATTTGTTCATAATAGGTCTCACAGGGTTTTAGCCCTCTCTTGGGCCCCATCAATAACTTAACTATGTAGACAACTGTATATTTCTTTGGCTCTGGATGACTTTATAGTAAACAAAAGGAATAAGTTTGTTCGTGCATGGCCAATACAAAATATAAAACACTACATATTCCTAATAACAATGCTTTATGGTAATTGTTTCATATTCATAAAATGTGCACCCTGATACAATCGCTGCGTCCCCCCACCCCCCTTCTCAAGTTGCATATGCGTAATATGTTATGCGTATCTGTGTGATGTTTTTGAACTCGAGTAGTCTTGTTTTAGTAAATGTTTTGTTCCTGAAACTCAGTTATGGCTTTTGTTATCCCCAATATTTTCAGTGACCCCATCTGGCCACACATATGAACAATATCTGGGGTCACCACTGTGTTGGAGTGCAGCCAATCTCATCACAACACTTAGGTTAACACGCCAATGAATCCCAGATATGAAAAATCCCCTCATGGAAGCAAAAGCAACTCATCATGTACACGATCTTGATCAGCGGCCGCAGCAATCGCACCGGTTATATCAGAACCATTTATTTATTGAAAGAAGAGCAAAGAACGGTACGGAAGTTTTTTTCTCGAGAGAAATTGTGTTTCCCCCCCCCCCCCCGAGTGCTTTCTGTAAGAGTTTGATTGACAGATGGTTCATCCAATCACCTGCAGAGTATGTATTGTTCGGAAAAAGGACGTGCCCTTTTCCGAACAGTTTCCAAAGACAACTTCTCCGATGGTTTTGTGAAACAAACCATGTGGTGAATCAGGTTATTGTTTTGGTGGGGAAAAAAAACTGTCTTTCGCAGTACAAACAGTGGATGAGTCGAACAAACACAGACTTTCAACCACGAGACATGTGTTCGAGACTGGTGTCCATGTCCCAAAGTCTTGTTGAGTTAGTGTATTGCAAAGTTTGTGACGTTTATTTTACATAGTTTACGTACTTCCTTATACTTCTAAGCCCCAACCGTGATGTTTTCCCTCAAAACCTAACTAAGTGGTTTTGTTGCCTAAACACGATCATTGTTTTGCCTAAATCTGACGTTAAATTGTTTCCATGGTGGCGGGGCATCATTCTCCACATTACGTGCCACCACCACATACTGTGCTGTTGTGAGTTTGTGGTAACTTTATGTATTTCTGTGAGATCACGTCGACCAGTAGACCACTGTTTGTGTTCTATTACGTTGTAATTTTTACGAGACGGGGCTGTTATGAGACGCATCATGCTTTCAACACTATAAAGTGCCCAAGTGAGATCATGTTGAGATGGATATGGAACACAAATTTAAAAAGTTAATTTTCCGTTATACATGATCAATATGTGGTTTGAATGAGAGATCAATGTATTTCATTTTATGGGTTTTATTCAGAGAAGTACCATCATTACATGTAATTGCTAAATAATTTAGGTTTTACAAAGCAGTTGTTTGTTGGATTGGAACCAGTTTTATATGTTGTTAAAATCCGATTGTTTAGCCGTTTTGTATTTGGGTTTTGGACCAAGTTCGGTCCATCAAGTTGAGTATTTTTTACGAAGTTACGCAACATACTCAACTTACCTCCCATATGCAGCGTACTTTACTCACGTCACAAAGTAACAATAACCAACGTTGAAAAGTGACGCCAACAGGTCCTGACTCCTGGCCGAGCGTCCGCACATGATGAGTTGGGCGCGAGAACATGTTGGCACCGAATCAAGACTCTGAATAGTTTGGCAAACTTTCAGATTCTGAGTCCATGGAATCAGGCTACACACACACACACACACACACACACACACACACACACACACATTCTTTTACGCACTCAGTTCAGTTTCTGAAGCTGCATCCCAGGCTCCTGCTGCAGATATGAGTTGAGTGTTGAACACTGTCCAGCTCCACATGCTTTCAGAGAATGGCTGGTTCTGTTTTCTTTTCATCTTGGGGTCTGTTTCCAGCCTCTGGCTGTTATATGTGGTTTTATATTTTCCTCGGTGACCTACTGTCTTTGTGGGCGATTCTGTAATTTTTAAGTAAATCTGAAACTTCTTCACAATTAATTTTATGAGGGCTGTATTAAAATGTATTTTATTAGGATATTTATTGGTCGTGTGGAAGAAGTTTTGGTGGTCAGTAAAGACACAAAGAGCTTTGTTTGTAATGCTTTGATGTAGGCCTATATGCTGCCAGTATGCTATTATGTGTTGTTTTCGATGAATTAAGATTCGTTCAAATTTGAACCCTGTGGTTGTTGCATCCGTCCTCGACCGGTCCACTGGGATCAGCGCAAAAAGCATTTTGGATATGAATTATTCAGGTTCTTCAGTTTCTAAACCACAAATGTGACACGCAACAGCAAGTTCAGAGGTCACTACGCATACATACAAACAATAGTGATGATTAAACATTCCCAGTAAACATGAAAGTAACGTGATTTTCAGAGGCCCCTCAGGTTGACCACATCCTCCTCAAACTGTTCAGGTCCAGAATTCTGAAGCCTTTTGTTCATCACAGCAGTCTGAATTGCAGCCTGACAGCAGATGGGAGGAATATTACTTGGCCTCCCTCGGGGCCCTTCTGTATGCTGTTATCCTGTATTTTTTCCCCCCATAATTATACTTAGCATTGCATCCACTAAATGACACGGACAGATGTCAGGCGATGCTGGCCCCAAAGTCCAAATCCAAACGTCACAGCAAGCTGATTTTAAAAATATACAAAAATTGGTTTTAATCCAATAACGGCTTTTTAAAACTAAATTCTTTAGTTGTTACATGATTGTACTTCTGCATAAAACTACGTGTAATTTATTTGGGCCTATGGCTCGACATTGAACCTGCACTCAAACCACATTATACGATTATTTCTTAAAATTGTCTTTGAAATCGTTATGCACCTTGGATAGAAACGCTTGCAAGGGGGTCCATGAATTATTTTACATATGGCTTCATAGTTCAAGAAGTAATTGATTAATTATATATTTTTAATTTATAGACAATGTTCAAGACCAATCGATAACTCTTAGAATCTGCAAACATGCTACATACATACAATGTTCTTATACATTTCTCTGTTGTTCTTTTTTTACACAAGTAAGACTAAAGAAGGTTAAAAAAAAGAAAGCAAAATGGAGAACCTCTAACTTATGAAAAACTAAATGTCTAAAATAAGCGGTATATTTGATGAGTTTTTTAAATATGTTACCCGGCTCATTCCTTACTTTCTCTGCTGCTTTGCCGTCTGGGAAACACTCCCAAAGAATCCCTGTCTCCTTCCCACAGCTCACTTACGTGTCATTGCACAGGCGCCTTACAGGCAGATTTATGTAGCGCTTTATTTAATTTACTGAGTGTGCCTCGTGCATATTGTACCACATTTTCTGTCACATCTTCAGTCAGACCTTCAGATTATTTTATATTTTATAGCCGTGTCAGTTTGGACAGTGCAACTTTATTTCATCGTATGGCTTCCTTGTGATTCGTAAGCAGACGGTAAATAAAGAAAATGTTTTTTTCTCAGAAATATTACATACATTTTCTTAGTCTGTCTTGATAAAAACAGAGTTGCTTGACCTTGAAAGTACTTCTGTTCTGTTCTCTCTTTTTCTTTTTTTCAGCATTTTTTTTTCCATTGGCAGAATTACTTTATTTTAGCAGGTATTTCATCACGGGTTGGGCCTGGTATATAATATTTAAAAAAGAAAAGAAAAAAAGATGTGACTTTTTCATTGAAACATCAAATATGCCACGTCTTCCTTCAGAAGACAGAGCAGAGAGTAACATCAATGAGGAAAGTCATATTTCATGTTCTTTCCTGCTCATTTCTCTTGATGTGACAATTCCATTTTTGTCTCCAGGAAGCTGAAAAGCACACGTGGCTCCCAGAGACTTTCTAATAAGGAAGTGAACTGCTGGAGCCCCCGACAAACCCCCGGCTCTAAATCTGAAGTACAACATCAAATATTCTAAAACACATGTTACATAAAACATCTTTATTTATTAAGAGTTTCAAACTCAAAAGTCCATCAGGACTGTCTACTTTAGGTTTGATCAGATTAGATTCACATATTATATAGTTATATGTATATATACAAATGTGGGACTTATTTATAGTATGGATCTGCATCATAATGAAATATGAACACTTCTTTGAAGTGCGATACTGTCACTTTATCAGTTTTACATAACTCAGTGGTCCAAGACATGATGGTTCAGTTAGACTTCAGATCATGAACAAGGCTGTTCAGCGTGAGGTCGCTTAAGTTCTCTGAAGAGTTGAGTTAAGAGCAGTTATAGCAGAGCAGTATTATATGCATTACATACCAATAACATAAATAATGTATATCTTGGTTCAAGGCTAACAAAAATTCTAAATTGATGTTGAATTTATGTTGTTCTAAAATGTAAAACAATATAAAAAACACTTCAATATTTAGTTTGACTGAGTCCAACATGGCTACCTCATGATCTTCTGGGCTACTGCTTTATAACCTTATGGCTTCTGTATCTTTGTGTGAATACTGCAATCATTATGTTTTAGCAGTTGTTGTTTTTTTACTTTACTGTAGCTTTAACACTGTAGAGCATGTGATATATAAACTGCAGTAATATCATAAATAAATGACCAATAATGGAATAAAATCAGTTTCAAACAGCTGGATAAGAGTCAGAGTTGTATTGGTTGTATTCAGAGTTCACATACTGTGATCATGTTTCTGTCTACAGTCGGCTATGAGCACAGTTACATTAACGTAATCCCAGCACATTGTTTACATAATCTCCATTTTGTTCTCATTATTCCCAATATGATTGTTTTATTTGCACGTGTGTGTGTGTGTGTGTGTGTGTGTGTGTGTGTGTGTGTGTGTGTCACCTGAGGAGGTGATGTGTGTGTCTTCTGTGATCTGCTCCAGTCTGCCCAGCAAAGCTTCGATGTTGGCTTTAATCTGAGTCAACTCTGACTTGATCGCCTGAAGCTCTGCACCTTTCACTGCTGGTAGAGAGGTATAGACGGAGGAAGAAAAGGGTGGAGAGAGAGAGAGAGAGAGAGAGAGACAGAGAGAGAGAGAGAGAGATAGATAGAGAGAGAGAGAGAGAGAGAGAGAGAGAGAGAGAGAGAGACACAGAGAGGGAGACGTTAGCGCCCATTGTCTGATTAACAAGTCTGCAGAGAGCGAACCAGACCCTTTGCCTTGTAAAAGGTCAGAATCTTTCAAAAAATGTTATGTTCCTGGAATTTTCCTGAGGTGATGACACATCATTATGTCCATTTCTATTAGACAAGGGCTTGATCCTGGAAGAGATTCACTGGATTTAGGGACAATGTTCATAAGATACTCCAGTCTGACTAATGGAGCAAAAGCGAGCCATGAAATCATTTTGCCACAATTCATTTCATCAACAGGCAGGAGGGATCCACTGCGGTTTGAACAATCACCAAAAAAGATGTCCTACTGTCTTGTCCTAACCGCTCCCACTTGAACTCTAAGAAAAAGCGTCCCGAGTTCAAGGAAATATGTGGAGATGAGAATTCATTGGGACTTGGGAAAAGACAACTGAAAACTGCAC
This sequence comes from Ophiodon elongatus, assembly GCA_016806645.1. Taxonomy (NCBI): domain Eukaryota; kingdom Metazoa; phylum Chordata; class Actinopteri; order Perciformes; family Hexagrammidae; genus Ophiodon; species Ophiodon elongatus. The sequence goes on from JACSYO010000749.1 coordinate 268,407, forward strand.
TTGTGTTTTTACTTGTTTGTTGTTGTAGAAAGTTAGCACTGTGACAAACTCCACGCAGCGCAGTTCAAGTGAGGATTTCACCTCCTAAGAAGGATGTTTTCAATTTACCCACAGTGTACAATTAAACAGCAACGGCGGACGTTGGCGGCCTAATGGTGCGCAGCTTTAAATGTTGCAGCCGCAAGGAATTGTGGGACAGCATGAACTCCTTACCTTTGGTAAGGTATGGTCCAGTGTAGCCTAAAGGAGATAAGAAAGGAAGCACTGAAGCCCTTTTCTTTGACTTTTAGAGAATTTGACCAACTTCTTCGCATGGTGGACACTTCAATAGTAAGCAAAAAAGACTATTCATGGACTCAGCCATGGACTGCATACTACATACTCATTCGGTATGCACTGCATGCTACTTATTAAAGTACGATTTAAGAAGCGATCGCAGCAAAATTCCAAACAGGCATTATTTGGATAAACTGACTGCATATTACAGAATCTGAACTTCTCGCCTGAAAACATATTTAAAGTTGGCCCTTGTGTGTTTCCCACCCCGATTGGTTTCACCTGTCCCGCGTTATCTTTCCCCTGTCCTGAATATTTAGCGTACGCGTTTTCATCACTACAGTTCGTCTTTGTACCTTGTGTCTAGCGTTCCAGCCTTAGTTTCTTTTTGCGTCTAATATTACAATTTCTTTTTTGGTTTTTGGGACTTTGCCTCAGCTCGTCTTTGTCATCTTCCTGCTGGATTTGTTTGTCTCGTCTCCGATAGAACAACGTAACCTTTTTGGCAAGTACAGTTGCTGTTTTTACAATCCTTTGCTTTGTGGTTTAAAATCTTCAAGTCAGTGTCACGGAAAACTGCCGATTATATTTTAGTTGGGAACAAGTGGAAAACTCTAAATGACAGCAACAAAAGTCAGGGAGTCACAAAGAAAACAAAACATCAGGAATCATCTGGGAACCATGAATAATTCTAACAGATATCACAACAGTCTTGCCAAAACAGACTGAGATCCCTTGCTGCGGGTCAAAGTGATGGATGAACTGTTTTGCATTTCAATGGTTGGACAAATTATTCATCTTTTTTATAACCGTACCTCTGTTGAATTCCTTTTGGAATTTATACTTTCTTTTGATCACTTTTGATCAGAACGATGGTATCTTATTTGTAATTTCAGCATGTGATATGTCGTGTGGCCATAGAAATGCAAAGCAATCTTATTGGTGCTTTGAATACTTTTCAACTGTATAATTCTTAAGAAAAACATCATTAACATAAAATATATTTGTTGTATTTTACACTAACGATGGAAGTTGTGAATTAGTTTTTCTCATAACACCTGCAACGTTATGTATTTTGGCATTTGGGTCGATGAAAAAACGTTATTTTTAAAGTCCATATTGGCATGTTGTTATCGAAGCTGAGACAGAAATTGGGCTCTCTTCCTAGAAATAAATCTTACGTTTCATTATTTACGAGGAAAGGATTGTTGAAGCAGTTTTCCTCTCTGTATTGGATACGGTGATGATATTTACGGCCGAGCGACCAGTTCCAGTCTCAAACCTTTTAGATGCAGTATATCACCCAGCCTTAAGATTCATTGCTGGAGAGTTATGGGACAAAGCTTACTTTGCCAAAAAAAAACGGCTGGTCTACGTGAGGAGGGATCACCATTTGTTCCTATTTATTCATAAACCTCAATCGGCCCTGCTTCCTTCGAGTGTCGGTAGCCATTGTGCCCACTGACAAGCATGGCTCACCCTGTCCGTGCCCAACACTCGGTACACGGTCAGGAAGATCTGCTTTTTGTCATCATTGGAATTTGAGTTGACCTCGTTAATACTGCAGACAATTCCAAAGTTCAATCGCTAATCTTGTTGACAGTAACTGTCGTTGCTTTTAATCTGAATTTTTCATAGTTGTTTTAATTGATAAAGCATGTATTCTTTAATTAAATGCTATTTGATTCAGGTTGTGTCTGCATTTATTGTATGCACAGTACCAGTCAAAAGCTTGGACTTCTCATTCACATTGAATTGAAACTTTTGACTGGTACTGTATACCTCGGCACCATTGTTCTCCCTTAATGTGTTTTCTGAGGTTTCAGATACAATACACAATCTAAGGGATACATTGGAAACACACAAAACAGGGTTTGGATAATAGTTTTTGTATGCTTTTTAATTTACTATTTACTAATTGCTTTATTTCAACAACAAAAAAAAATCTATATATTGGATTTTTTAACCATTGTACATTTGATTTACCTGTATAATGCATTCATTGTATGTTTTCTTTTAAATATTTTGTTCGTTCTGCAATTAAAAAAAAAGAAAAGACAAAAACATATTGAGATGTCTCTGGTAAACCACTGAAAAAATCAGAGAGAGAAGAGGGTGATTAGGGAAAGACAGACCAAGTGATGAGTACATTAGTGGCAATAGACAACAACTGAAGCCATGCAACACATCTGGTGGTTGTTTTTGTTTCACTACAATGAACTCAAAATTAATACCATATTTCCCAACTGTGTGTGTGTGTGTGTGTGTGTGTGTGTGTGTGTGTGGTTGTTGCTCAATACACATTCACATCTCTGTCCTCCTTTTTTTCTTTTCTCCATCTTTGCTTCTACCATAGTTTCCTCTGCTGTCTTGCTGCTTTTGTCCACTTGTTTTCTCTCCCCTACGATTCCTCTCTTCCCCTTCTCTTTTCTGCCTCATCTGATATATTTTACCTCCTTCTCTCTATCAGTATCTCATCTTTATGTCTCATCTCATTCCCTCACTCTATTCTTTTTCTTTACCTGCCTACCCACTAGTCACTTTTCCTTGTCCTTCTCCCTTTCTAGGTCCTGTCATCTTACATGTAGTCATTTCATCTGTCCGTCTTTCTCTTGCTGTCTACTCTCACTCTTTCCCAGCATCACCCTTCGTTGCATTCTTGTCATCCCTTATCCTTACTTCCTCCCCCTTTTCTTTATTTTTTCTTTCTGTTTCATCTCCATGTCTCTCTTAGCTTTGTCAATAAAAAAGGCCCCAGAAAATCATCTGAGTGCAAGCCAAACAAGCTAAGAGGGATCTGTCTCGGTGGACAGTTATTCATTTGCACGCCCGCCCACACAAACACACACACACACACACAACACACACACACACACACACACACACACACACACACACACACACACACACACACACACACACACACACACGGGTTTCGGGATATCACATTAAGTACACAAGGTGAAATAACATCCAAACTCAGACACAATAAAACCCGAAATATTTGATCCACAGTTACAGAGAAGCAAGTGATCCCAATTCAAACACAAGGTGGATCTATTTTTTTCTTCAGGATGAATTCAACTGACTGATATATATGGTGTCTAGTGGCTAGGTAATCTAAAGAGTTCATACACCTTCATATATGCACTGTTGAAAGACTTTGGTAAATACAAACATTTCTAGGATTCGAGATGTAAGAAATTGTAGGACAATGATTGAGGTCAAAGGCTAATGGGGAGAAGAGCTTATGGCTGAAAGCCATGGGCCTGAAATCAGCAGCCAAGGTGGCCACTTGATATTCAAGTTCCCAGTCACTCTGAATTTCCACGAGCAAAAATAGTTTTCTTGAAATAAAACAAACCAAATCCAACAAAAGCTCACTCCCATCGAGTCAAACACAGACGCTTGGTCATTGGCCCTAAGCTTCAAAATACGACGCTCTAGGTATCCCTCTAGCATCAGGTACTGACTTATCCAGCACGGAGTATCAGTTTCCACTCGTTACATGCATAGTGTCTATCAAAATAAGCTTTCGTCTTCACAGGAAGTTAGGTTTAGGCACCAAAACCACTTAGTTAAGGAAAAGAGTGTGGTTGACATTAACTTGACTGACTATCAACTCAGGTGACTAGGAAGTCACAAACGAGTCTAATTTGATCGTGTTAGCATGGAAGTAACTTGGATGGCATATGGCGTTTCTCAATCAAGGCGAATGACAAATTGTTCTGGTTTGTGTAAATGAAAGAAACAAATCATCTGCATATAAATTAACCTGTGTTCCCAATATAACATGTATTTCTTTAACGAATAAATCAATCGTTTAACGAATGTAAATCTGTGCAGGTCTCAAACATCTGGCTGGCAAGGCTTTATGTGCATCGGTAGATAAATCACAGCTCTACAGTGCAAGCGTTCCCACAGTGTGGGTATATGGAGAAGAAGGGTCTGACATTGACAAGAGGATCACCTGGAAATATCCTGGTCTCATCTGACTGGATAATGGATATGGCATGCTTGTTGGCAAGCACTTTAAATATCACCTGTCTATCAAAATTGTGCAATGCGTTGGGTCTAAAGCTGGGTCTGCCTCCTCCTCAAGTTTTAATAAAAGTCAGATGTTATAAAGCACTTGGGGTAAAATGTAATTCTCCCTGAAATTCGAAACATTTCGGAGGACAAGAGGAGCGAAAGGCACAAGGGAATGATTTAAATGTGGATGTTTGACAACTTAAACGCCACTCAAAGTGTGGCTGCTTGGATCTTTGACAGGACTTCAGAGTTTTGTTGTGCAGGGAGTCAATGAAATAAGCCAGTCTGAGAGGCCTTATAGCTGAAAGCGATACATTAGTTTAGAGGTGAACATACACTACAACTTTGTCTTAACTGGTTATTTATGAATCTAATTAACTAATCTAGAGCGTTACTTTAAAATATGATTTTAAGGTTTTATATTAAAATTGATACAATGTAAATCCACAAATAGACACAAATTCACTCTGAAGTGCATGAATTCTGAATTGGCTCACTGGTAGAGCAGGGTCGCCCTTCAATCAGAGGGCGGGCGGTTCGATCCCCGGCTCTGCTAATCCACGTTGAAGTGTCCTTGGGCAAGACACTTAACCCCAAATTGCTCCCGCAAGCTGTGAATGTGTATGAATGGTTAGTTAGGGCATGATGGGCAGGTGGCATCCTGCATGGATAACTCATCCCATCAGTGTATGAATGGGTGAATGATGTCATGTGGTGTTAAAGTGCTTTTGAGTGGTCGGAAGACTAGAAAAGTACAGTCCATTTAAGCTCCAAAAATATGCTTTCACACCGAAACTTAAAGACTTTATGAACTTCATGGAAATAAAAACAAGTAGTCATTCCTTCATACAACATAATAGGTACGTTGTCGATGGGGATTATGCTGATTTGGTACAAACATTAGCGGAACATGATCTAAATAGGTTTCTTCTCGGTGCCTTCCCAAATGACTCATATGAACATTTTCTGATCTGCCACTACTATTGTTAATGTCCAGTAAAGTTTAGGCAACTAAAAATAATTAGTTAATGTTTCGTAAATATTATAGTCGTGGTTTAAAAAAAATAAGGCAATGTTGATTGTTGGTTGAATCGGAATGCGAACCACAATCTCTCATGATTTGCCAAGTCAAAGAACTCCTTTTTGAGGATGTTTTGTGGTGCTGCATCAAAGTAGCGTTACTTCCTTACTTTGATTCTGATCAAAGACATTATTTGCTTTGAGCAAAAGACAAATGCTGACATTGTTTTCTGATGAAGATAGGCTTGGTAAAAACATAAAAGGGGAAAAAAAGAAACAGGACGAAAAGTTCCTTCCTAAGTCTTCGGCTCAACTTGCTCAAAGGTACCTTGACAACAAACGACTGAGCGGAAGTCGAAAAACATCATGTTTTTAAAACATCCATCATTCTGTCGTGAGGTCACTTTATCTATCATCAGAGCTGTCGCAGCACATTGGACACTCAGCGAGGCCCTGAGCCCTTTAATCTACCACAGATTACTACGCTGAGTTGTCCCTTATTCCAAATCCCTGCCAGCTTGTGGTTGTGCTTCTCAGATGTAGCTCTGACCTTTGACCTCTGAACATTCCAAATAGAAGGGACAACAATAGAGAATATCATATTCCTACAAAGAACAATTGAAGATAATTAAAGACATGTGAACAGCGCTAAATACAAGTGTAAACAACCACCAAAAAGCATTGTGATCTGATCATTTAAACCACTTGCCACGGTGGCTTGGGAAGCATTTGACCACATATCTTTGGAAGCGTTAATGCGTCCTGATGCTTCCCCAACTAAGACTAAAGACGAATAGAAAAATATGTCAACAACCGTTTTCTTAATTTCCAGTTGGTTCTCAAATTGCGTAAGCTGTTCTAACTCATGCAGGCTCCGTCCTTGACTGGATCCTTTCGTTAGTACTCTCCTCAATTGACAAGCACATTGTTTGCACACTGAAAATCTGTATTTGCAGCTAATCAAGACATACCTACCAGAATATGTGCAAACCCCACAAGCTATTGGCCGTCCTTGTTTTTTTGACCGCTGCAGGGTTAGGCCATGGATTTACCCAGTCCAGTTACGTACTACCTAGGTCGGCTGGGGCCCCCTTCTTCTCTGCTGTGGTGGCAATAGTCATAAAGAAGTACAGTAGGTGGGCTAACCTTTAATCGGTCAGGATCAATGTGGTTGGGTCAATGTTTTGTCGTTTGGCTCAATGTTTTTGTTCAATAAGCAAAGGCCTCTTTGAAGGGGGACCTGCAACTCTCACCCCACTCGCTGAAGAGGGTGTAGGATGCTGAACAGCAATGTGTGTTGCCTTGTAAACTGTAGGGTTCACACACACACACACACATATACATATATATCTTTAAGTGCCAAAGAATTGTGACATGGGAATAAGAAAGAATGAGGAGAACATTGATTCTGCATCCAAAATTCACGGTCAACGACCACCAAGACTTCTGAAATCCAAACTTGATACAGCGCCTGTCAAAGCTAAAGTCTAAAAATTCACACCGTTACACTCATCTGCATCCCATTTTCTCATTGGATTGACACTTCCATGGTAGTTATGTCAGTTTTGATTTTCATTAACAACACTATTTCTTGCGTGAATCTCTGCAAAATACATTATGTAACTGAAGAGTCATGCAGGGGGATGCATTAACACAGTCTCCCAAGTACAGCTACTTCAGTTTTCAATCAACAAGTGGAAACACAGTAGAAATCAAAAACGGCTGTTTATAAAAAAAATAAAAAATGAAAAAGGAGCTAACAGGAGTCAGCATTTCTCTTCAGATTCACGTTATGACCATGATGTGAAATTAAAGTTTAATGGGCAGAATGCTAAAATGATGTGACAACAGTCGCAGTATTGCTTGAACCTTCCACTGTAAAAGATAGACTTGAAAGATAGATGAAGGGAAGGTTTGGATCACAATGGTGGAGTTTGTCAGGAGGGCGAGGAAATATAAGAGAAGAACAAATAAACCAGTGAGGAAAGGAAGAGGGACATACAGGCAGAGAGAAAGAGTTTGATGCCATGTGGTGGTTTACACCAGAATATTGGACTTACAACAACAAGATGATTGTACTTCGATGTATTTAATTTTTGCATTCAGAATCCTACAAACTGCCAACTTAATTTCAACAGCATTTACTACAATTTCTAACTTTACCAAAACAGTTAGGCTTGTTGCTACTTCAGCTGCAGCTAATATTATTGTTTACCGAATATTGAAACTGATACAACCTTTACTAATATCATTGCTTTTATCCCGCTCCAATTGACCCTTTGCAAAGTCCCACCCTTCAAACGCAGACTGGCATATCAAAGCATAGCATCAGCCTGCTAACTAGGGTCCGACAACTAGCTCCGTTTTTACAAGACTTTCTTAATTGTCAGGCTGGTTTGGAGGATTTCGAGCTAGTCGTAGTTAAACATTGTGTAATAGTGATACTCTGAGAGGTTGGAAGAAGTTTCTAAAACGTAAAAAATGTCTACATTAAAACCTGTGGAGCTAAAATTACCAGAGTGTGTTAGCACATAATTTACTAGAGTTAGCACTTCTATGCTGCTGAAGGTATACTGAATGTCTACACCTGCTGGTTTTGCTTTATAATGATTGTCACAGTGAATAAAGACCGACCCGGCTTTACAGGAACAGTGTTGTTCCTTGTTGTTCCATTGTCTTCGTAATGTGGTGGTTCACTTTTACATTGATCTGTAGGCTTAAGCTTCTATCTTTATCTTATTAACCTGTTATCACTGGTAAATCAGTTTGACATCCTGGATACATCCTTCAAATGCATTTTGTCGACCTTTGCATCTGCTTCTCTTTTAAATCTTCCAAAAATTGGATTATATTTATTAAGGGAGTGCGGTTAGTGACAGTGTGGGCTCCATAGTAACGTAGCTCCGACAGTTGGCAGCGGGGGGCGGGGCTTAGCAAAGGACCAATTGTACAACTTGTCACTAACATTTTTTTAATTTAATTCTAATCTAAGCTACACTTTTCTTTATCAATGTTATTTTCCAATAATTCACATTTGAACAAAACAAATATAATACATATTCAGTTTGTACTGGTGACCAAAATTTGGAATATCTGTTTAATTTTGATGTGTTTAAGTTGGACTTGGATTTCTTTGGTATCCTATCATCTTCATCTGTTTCACAAAATGAGAAGGGGATTTATGTTATTTACAGCTGTCAGAATTAATAAATAGTGTCAGTACTCGGCTAACAGATACACAATCATTTTTATTTTTCAGGCAGAAGGAAGGAACAATTTGGGAAGTTTTCAGAAACACCTTTGAAACAGGTTTTGACTGACAGACTTACATCTCTGTTTGTTGCCGTTGGTGGTGGGGAGGATGGAGGCGTTACGCGCCAGCAGTTTGACAGGCAAGGATTTGACCCGTCGTACCAGAGGCACTGCTACCCGCGGGCGTTTGACGGGCACCACCCGAGGGACCGGAGACACCCTGCCATGGTACTCAAACAACCTGAAGAGAGCGAGAAGAGGGGAGACAGAAAGGAGGGAGGCAAAGAGGGCAGCAAAGAAAGGAAAGGAAGAGAGGAGGAAAGAGTTGAAAAGGAGGAAAGCAAGGGGAAAAGTTGAAAGAGGAGAGGAGAGGTCAGAAGATGAGGAGATGGTGTTTGGTAAATTGTTAACGGACTTGTAAAGCGCTTTAACACTACATGTCATTCACCCATTAACCACCATTCATACACTGATGGCGGGGACTACCATGCAAGGAGCCACCTAACCATCAGGATTATCTCTGCATTAATACACTACTGGGGTCTGGATATTTTAGTGGGTGGGTCTGTATTTTTAATAAAAATGCATAAAAGGTTACTTGGACAAAAAAAAAAAAACACACTGTTTGCCTTTGAAAAAAGGTTTGCTTGCGAGCTAGTCGTCGTCAACTTAGTAGTTATTAGTAGTTATCTAAGTATCACTTATCTTCAACATTTCAGTTGTGTTTTTATTCAGCGCTGTTCCCTCTCTATTCTTTCTCTAGCTCACTCAACCACTGCTCCTCCTCTCTGCCTCTCTCTCTGTCTCTACACTAACACCACAGGCGATTGCTGTCAAAAACCCAAGTGGACACTAAAGAGGAAGCTAAAAATGTAAAAACTTCTGGTTTTGTCTCAAGAGAAGCTCGGCCTGGACTTCTTTTATTTCCTCTGAGGCCTTTGGCTGCATATGTGAAGAATCCAAACAGGTTTTTGTGTTGAAAATAAATACGTATGTTATAGATAAATACATCCCACTTTTTCCCTATGTTATAATCATTTTCATCTGTACGTGCTACCCCACTACTCTCCTCTGCTCTTTTTATCCCCTCTCTCATTACCCCTCATCTGGGCTGTTTGTGTCTGTTTCAGATAACCGATAACAGAGCTCAGTAGAAGTCAGCCCAGATCTGCTGCAGTTATTCCTGTTTGGAATCGGGTTCCTCTGAGTCTCTTAGAGCTGTACTCAAAAATAAGGATTTCTACTACAGTTTAAGTAATGCTTTCACTTACTATTGTCTCGAATTGTACATAAAACACAAACCAGAGCAGAAGAACAGCTGCCCGGCTACTTCTGAGATAATCAAGATGTGTGAAGTAAGAAAATATGTTTACACATAAATAAGATACCGATTATACTGGATTCACTGGTTTTCATTTTAAGTGAGACTGAACGAAATGTATTCCATATAAATTTTTGTCAGCAATATCAGAGAACCTTTTTCACTGAAAGCACACACAGGACTTTCAACCACAAGACTGGTGCTGTTGTGGGTTTTGTTGCCTAAACCTAACATTTGGACTGTTTGCCTAACTTAAAGTTCGTTGTGGGGCCTAAACCTAACTGAACATACTTATTTCAATCCCAAACATGATGTTTTCCTCGGTGGTTTTCTTGCCTAATCCTAACTTCCGTTGCCTAAGTGTATTGGACAGGCATAGAGTGCTGCAGGAATGAGTCCTAAAAACCGAAAATGTGTCGGTATTTTTGCATTTCCGCTTCCCTCGTCTCAAAGTCAATGGATTGTTTTTTTAAAGTGTCTTTGGTAAAAAAAGACCAAAACCAAAACAAGTGGCTAAATGAGACCACTCAATGTCATCACTAGATCACTTGCCGGCCTTTAGCTTAGTGGTGGTGATGTCAAATCATGTGACCGTGGTTTAGTTTGTTTATGGACTTTTTAACGTTAAGTATCATTAACGTTTTTCTGACTTTTTGCCGATGGAACCAGGGGGATGCTAGTTTCTGGGTTTGCCCACAAAAACACGTCATCCCTGCAGCACTTAGTTTTAAGCAAAGTCCTGTGCCGTTCAATGGTCCTTTTCTTTAGAAATAAAGGTCTGATGAAAATGAAAACAAGTCAACAGTTAGTTGTCTTTGCATTGGACATTAACACAGACCCAGCACCACCAGGGGGCAAAAGGGGGGGATGTATTTTCTGCACCTCAGTTTAAACTTTTTGTACCCTATAGAAAAAAAATCAACAATAATACAGATAAACTACGTTTAGGCTATTGGCATAGAGAGACGGAACACATCACTTCAGTTCATCATTATAATAATGATAATAACAATAATAATGACAATAGACTGTATTTGATTCACCCGATCCCAGTGGGTATTGGCAATCTCACAGGGTTGAGGATGATTTGATTTGGGATTTGGATCGCCCAACGATACTGTATACTGCAGAGGATCATCAAGATCATCATGAAGATAAAACCAGACCAACGCTCAGCTAGAATGCACAGACTTAGAAACAAACTTTGAGACTGCTGACTGCACATCCCAAGACTGGGAGGAAACGGTTACTCTGCAGTTTTGAACATTGTATCCCCGGAGAAAGTAATGTGTGGACCATATGTTGCAAAAAAAAATCAGAGGTGAAAAACAATATAGACTCAATCTGAAAAACAAGTTTGAAAGCTGGCAAAGAAATATGTGGACATATCAAGCCTTTGGAGGCCACTTTAGTTGCTTGACACTGTCCAAAACTGATCCAACAGACCTTGTGAAGCATCAGCCAAGAATTGCTGAAAAATATCAGAAGCAGAAATGCGTGGGCTTGGTTTTGCAAGAAGTATGTTTAATGTTACTTTGTGACGCCTTGACTCTGACGAAACGTATTAATGTTGAACTTTTGCTGAAAAACAAATCAGAGGCGGAAACATGACACGGTATTGTTCTGAACGCAAGGTTGAATGTTTGGTCAACGGTTACATTAAAAAAAAAAAACTGAATTCAACAAAAACGATGGCAGTGTTTTCCTTTTGATTTGTGTATCAGAATCAGAATCCTTTTATTTTCCAAGTATGTTACACATACAAGGAATTTGACTAGGTGAAAGGTGCATAACAATAAACATAGACATAAAATAAAACAATAAAATAATAAATAATAAATAAATAAACAATAAATGAGACATAATTTAAAGAAAAATATGGTAAACAACAAACAGATAACAGTACTTTAAAACAAGTATATATTATAAAATAAAAGTGTATTTTAATAAGAAAAGAAAAGATGTGCGAGGGTGTTGAAGGAAATTGTCCTGGGGATGTAAGAGTCAGAGTCAGTGGGCGTCCAGGGATTTGTTGATGAACCCGAAGAGTCCTGAAAAGGAACTGTTCTCGTGGCGTGAGGTCGTGGTCCTGATGGAGCGCAGCCTCCTGCCAGAGGGAAAGGACTCCAACACTTTGTGTCCAAGGTGAGAGCGGTATCTACAATCTTTCTTGCCCGCTTCAGTGTCATGGAGGCAAACAAGTCATGGAGGGAAGGCCGATTGCAGCCAATCACCCTCTCCCTTGTCCTCGGCAGTGGCTGCAGCGTATCAGACACTGATGGAGGAGCAGAGGATGGACTCAATGATGGAGGAGCAGAGGATGGACTCAATGATGGAAGAGCAGAGGATGGACTCAATGATGGAGGAGCAGAGGATGGACTCAATGATGGAGGAGCAGAGGATGGACTCAATGATGGAGGAGCAGAGGATGGACTCAATGATGGAAGAGCAGAGGATGGACTCAATGATGGAGGAGCAGAGGATGGACTCAATGATGGAGGAGCAGAGGATGGACTCAATGATGGAGGAGCAGAGGATGGACTCAATGATGGCGGTGTAGAAGTGAACCATCATTGTCTTTGACGTCTTCATCTGCCTCAGGGAGAACATCCTCTGCTGAGCCTTCCTGGTGATGGAGCTGGTGATGGAGCTGGTGTTCAGCTTAGGAATCGAAGTTACATTTTGTGTGATTGTAGACGCCATATCCCTCCTTATCACTCCCTCAATCTCACTCTCACACATTCCATCCCTCCATTTTATTCCTCCATCTATCTTCTCTCTCTCACAGTTTCGTAATACATAACCTGGATATTGTTCGTTTAGGGATCTTTCATTCTTGAACAGCTTTCTGGTTTGTTGAAGTTTTGGTCCTGCTTTCCTCCCTTCACCATTCACCGCTCCGTTATCAGCATTAAGTGGATACCAGGCTACTTTTGAAATGCAAATAGGTTACAGATACTAGTTACCTTGTTACAAATGTAATAAGTATCGTAGCAATTTGAATAACTTCATGAAAGTTGTGCAACTTATTACATTTGATTACTTTTTGATTACTTTTACAACAAACTGGGCAATAAAGCTATGGGCACTGGATGGGAATGAACTTTGTGTGTGTGTAATGTGTCACTGTCAGTACAATAACAATTACATTTATTTTGTCATTTATTTTTGTATGCAACTAGTTACTCCTCAGAACACATTATTTTATGACTACCAAAATCCAATGTTTAAGTTTGTGTAACATTTTTTTTGTTCAATAAACATTATGTTTCTGATGCAGTGTGAAGTTTTTCAGGAAATTGGCAAACTTGCTAATATTAGTCAAGATAAGGAGTAAGTAACTATAGAAACTATTTCAAAATATTAGTCCAATTAACTTGCAATTGCACTGGTATGAATAAAGTTGAAGTTAGAGTATAGAAGAACTTGAAGTGGTGAGTTGAAATAGTGTAGAATTGTATGTTTGACACGGTAGAGCAAGTTTTCTTCTCATTCTTAGATAATGTAACACAGTTAGTTGTTTGTTTAACAGCTCATATAACTTTTTTAATTGAAAAAATGCTCATTTTCAAGTTGTTTTCTCCCGTTTTTAAGGCAGCAGATGAACTTTCTTTTTTAAGTTTAGCCAACTAGAAATTTATTGCAGGAAATCTTTGGAAACAATTAAAGTAATTTCATTCTCTAGCCCATGAATTTGTATTGTCAAAACATTTTTCAGGTCACAAGACAAGATGTCAGATTTTTTGACCTCACTGCTGCTCACAGCTGCAGTTAAATAGACAACACCCACACAGTCCCTGCTTTTGAATGTTTATTGGCCAATATTAAGGTTCATCTGGCTCATACAAATGCTGTTTTCTTCAATATCTAATACTAGAATCTGTCTTTATTTTGAGTGTTTCCCTCGGCTGTATTTGACCAAAGCATCTTGTGCAGATGACATCACTTTGTGGAAAAAAATCCAGCATGTTATTTCTCAATCTGGTGTTCAAGCAAAACAGTTACACCAAACAAATGAAGAGTCCCTTTTTCCAATTAATGAATATGTGGGACAGACAGGAAAGTTCTCAACCGAAAAACCACAAGGCTGCTCTGTGATTTTGTTTTTATGAGGATAAATAGTTACGTTAAAAAAAACAATTGAAATAAAAACATTTTTATGTAGTAGTTTGGAACTCACTGCAGCCGAACTTCTTCTGGTGAGCCTGCGGGATTTTGGGTCGAATCCGACCTGTTGGCACCGATGACAAGTACTAAGAATAACTACATATACTTATTTTGAAAAGACACTCAAAGGCCAAACTGCAGTATTTGACACATTGGGGTGAGAATATGTTGGAGTAGTTATCGTACGCGCATTGCAATGTCGATGCTGAAACTATACATATCATAGAGTCCAACTGTATATTGACAATGTCATAAATTGGGCATCACGTTTGTCCAGGGTGTTCCCAACTTCTGGCAGACCATACTTTCCACTGAAGCTGAATAAAATGTTCTGAACACCTGCTCGTTTACTGCACGCTCAAAGAGGGAACCTGACTAAACTGTCCACGTTCAAACAATAACTTCCCACCCTGACAATATAATCCAAATCAGACAACACGTCTTATTCAATATGCCGGCCTCGGTTTTGTTGGTGGGAACACACGGAGCTGCTCTCAACCCACGGTTAGATTACAAGTTTGGTCATAGTTAATAAAAAGCAGTAAAACATGTAATGAGTTGTGAATTGAACTCGGGTCACGGAAGTTGACTATAGTTTGGGAGATCTGTGTGGAATATGGTGATTTAACTGAATGATTTTGACAAGACGGACCTCCCTTTGGCTTGACTACTTCAAACTGTATGAGACATGTTCCTGTGTTTTAATCATTTGGGACAAGAAGCAACTTTTTTTTTGCTTTTTTAATAACCGCTGGTCCAGATGGTTATGTGCTTCACTCCCCCACCTTAACATGCGTCTCCACAGGAATAGAGGGAAAAGAGAGGTAAAGAAGTACGTGGCAATTTAATTTCAACATTTGGACAAAACTGTTCTGCGGCACGTAGCAAATAATCAGAGCAGACCACGTTTTTAATTGTAAGATTTACCGTTGAGATCATACTTATCAGGAGATTGATAAACTTTGATCGGAATCTGAGCAGGAAATTCATGGCTGCCGTGCCCCCTCAGTTTGGCCTGACACCCCTCAAAACATTGTATGCCCTGCAGCCATCAGCACCTTTTCCTCCTCCTCTTCCTCTTCCTCTTTCACCAGTGTCTTTTCTTTCTGAATTCTTATTGGGCAGCATCAAGTGACAGAAGATCAAATCAAACCAACGTAGAACTTTCAAAAGGAAGACCTGCGTTCTCGTCCCAAATTGAGTTATTTTGAAGTTACATTTGTGATGTTTGTGACGTGTTTTCCGTACTTATGTAATGCTGTTTACTTAGTTTAAGTAGTTATTTTAGTCCCATCCATGATGTTTTTACTAAGTATTTACTGCGACCTTGCACCTGGATACACTGTGGTAGAAAGTGACGCCAAGGAGTCTGATAAAGCATCAGTATGTGACGAGATAGAATCAGAATGTGTAAGAAAAAAAGATATTTAACAAAATGATTATGACGATGAATGAATTTTTAATAACTAAAACACGGCCACAAATCTTTGATCTATGTCGTTCACACCTGGACTTTTAACTGTGTTAACGTTGTCTGTTGGCGAGCGGCACAACAAAGTAGGAAAAAACTATAAAGACTACTTAAACAGACAAAAAGAAACATATTAACTACATAGCCAACTTACATGGCATACTTATTGTCAGAGTTTATGACCAAAAAAACGAAATCTGCAAGGCAACAAAATTGGGCAGGCAAGATGATCCGCTTCTATTTCATAGATAATTATATTATAGTATAGTATTAAAAATAAAATCATCCTCAACACATAACTTAAATTAATTATTTTGTGGACTTAAAATCATTGTTTTATTTGATGGCCTTGCTGCCCTGGCATTTGGCCTTTGTGCCCTTGATCATTGACCAAAGACCAAATGGCTCAGTGAGGCTCAGGCTGCTTTTGATGTTGAGAATAAAAAATAAAGAAGTTATCAAAGAAGAAAAATACTTAAAGAAACACGCAGAAGGGTTGACAGAAATGAAAGGATACCTAGTGAAGAAAAGATAAGGAATACTTCTTGTATAGATACCATGTATTGCATACCATTACATCCATGGGATAAAAATGGGAGTGAGTGAGACTGCCAGATCACAGTGATGGGTGTAAATCAGTCTTGAGGTCTGCAACCCAGCTGTTCAACATGTTTCAACATCTGGTTAGACAGATGTTTGTCCAGTAAAGCTCAGCAGGATTTCTAAAATTCTGGTATAGGGGTTGATTTGGTGGGATGGATGTAGAGAGGTTAATTAAGCCAGCTTGTGGCCAGGAGATCACCGGGTTGAATCCTGTTCTATTTTGTTTCTGAGCGATGGGATGAGGCGCTCACGCATCTGGAAGGAGGTCTGGGTAGCAAAGCCTTTCCTTTCGACTAAATAGAGCCAGTTGAGGTGGTGATTAGGATGCCCTCCCTGTGGAGGTATTCCAGGTACGTCAAACAAGACGGGGACCCCAAGGTAGCCCCAGAATGTGCTGGAGGCGTTTATATATCCCAAAAGCAGTAGCCTCTGTCTGGTGCTGAAAAAATAAGCCAACGTGGAAGTGCCAAAAACTGCATTTCCTCAACAAGCCACTTGAGGCTGACTACAAAAGTGTCAATCCTTATAGACTCGCATGTTAAAATGCCCAACTTCATAGCTGAAATACACATGTTTACAGTCTGGTACAAAAAACAGTTTTGATCTCTATAGCTAATATCTGCTTTCATGTCACCTGGGAGGGGTTTATATAACTCCCTTGTTTCAATCATATTAAGGCTTTAACTTATATATGGGAAAGGGTAGATGGACTTTTGTAAAGCGCATGTCTAGTCATCATTCACCCATTAATACACACATTCTGGAAGAGCCGGGGACCAAACCACTGATTTTCCAATAGGAAGATGACACTCTCGCAACACGGGGGCCCGCCTCAACTCCACCAGCATTCCACCTCTTTGCTCATTTTTGGATTGGTTTGGAGTTAGGCTCCAAAGGTCGTCTCGACGCCATGGCGACGGCCGAAGCTTATCACCTTTTAGTTCCCAGCAGCTCCTCAGACACCTGTGTGTAATGTTGCAGAGACTATACGTCCACATTTTAAACAGTTTATGATACCCCGTTTGGCCCGGGACCACGCTGAAGAAGTGGATAAGGAGAGGGACGTCTGGGATACTTTGTTCAGCCTGCTAACACAAAGACCCAGACTTGAATAATGAGAAATTAAATGGATAGATTGAGCATAGAATCAAATGTACTTTACTAAAACTACACAACAATGTCGTGCTTCATTTGTCAATGAGATCACTGAATGGACAAGTCAACATTAGACTCACAGTAGATAAAGTCATCAAATTTACTATTTGCTGTCAAGTACTAAACCCGGTCCCCCCCCCCGTCTGTATACTTTTGGCCCGGGTCTGTTTTTCATGAACTGGTCATGGCTCTTTAGTAAAAAATGAAGGAACATTTTGATGCTGAGGCATGAAATTATATTGTAGACAATGATGTGCTTCGGACTTTGTGGCAACATTTCGGGTAGGGCCTCTGAGGAATTTTGGCTTGGAAGAACTCGACTGGAGCTGTTGTGATAAACTGGAGCGCCAACTGGGAGTCAGACTGCTAGAAAGCTGACGATGTTATATAATAAGTTTCCCTGTGCTGCATTTTAAGTTGTGTTAGCTTCAATCTGATAGTAATTTACTTCCCCTCACCTAAGTGACATCATCTGCACTGCCCGACCGATGATCTGACGGGTGAATGGGAGCACAGTTCTGCAGCCAGGTAAAAGAAATCCTTCCTGGAAGAGTGAAGGCTGTAATAGCAGAAGATTAATGACCATAGTTTTGGATGATGTGGTTGGTTTGGGGTGTTCACATGCTTTTGGCCATATATCTCTGCTAATGCTCTGTCAGGCCTGGTGTGCAGCTGTATTCGCTTCTGCTTGTTTAAGAGTACTTTTGCTTTTAGTCTGGTTTTCAGCAGAGAAAGACATCATTGGTTAGATTGAGGTCATTGATTAGGTAAGATCATTACACTGCTTGGCCATGAAACTACTCCTTGGTTGCCTCGTCTGTTTGATTCTTTCCATGCTGCAAATTGACCCTTTGTTAAATCACACCTCTAGAATGCAGATAGTGTAATATCGGCCAGCTCTGACTGGGTGGTCTGACAACTCTCTGGCTCTACTGCATAATCTCTCATACAATCGTTGGAAAGAGATATAAAACATTATGTTTCTACGTAAATTTCTGTGGCGCTAACATGAGCAGAATGCATTGGCACATCATAAACCAGCATTAGCGCATCTATGCTAATGAAGGTCTAGCGAATATATACACATGCTGCTTTTGCTTTGCAGGAACAGTGTTGTTCCTTAATTTCCATTGACCCTTCTGTCTGAATCGCTTTTTCATCTTTCCCAAAACTTGATATTATTCATTAATTCATGTGGAGTGACTGTGGGTCACTGGTGAACTTGGTCGTCCTTCAATCAGAGGATTGGCGGTTCAATCCCCGGCTCTGCTAGCCCATGTAGATGTGTCCTTGGGCAAGACACTTGAGCTTAGCTGTGCCTACGGTGTGTGAATGAGTATAGATGTTACCTACTACTGATGGGCAGGTGGCACCTTAGCCAGTGTGTGAATGATGTCATGTAGTTTTAAAGCGCTTTGAGTGTTCGGAAGACTAGAAAAGCTCTTTAAAAAACTAGTAGGAGGGACAACATCTGTGGGACATACCGAAGGTTACATATGCCCAATGATTTCCTTTAAAATAGAAAGTGACACAGGATGGATCGTGAGAAGGAGGTGAGAAGTGTGCATTAATTGTCGTAATCTCGTTGAGAAAAAAGTGGTGGAATTTTCTGAAGAAACATCAACACAGATTGGGGGTTAAGAATAGCATTAATCTAATTAAAAAGAACAAGAGTTTTGTAACAATTATTTAAAACAATATCAGATCAATATTTTGCCTTCTCAGCTTTGACAATTTTCTGATACCTGCACCAAGTTTTTAACATGTCAAAAGACACCTGCAACTTAAAATCTTTGACCAACGGATTAGTAGAACAGTAAATATAAATGTTTAACTCTCTGACCGCTTAATTATTTAATTAAATGCTTGCTATATTTAGGTGGTTGGTATATCACAACGCACTGTACCAGATGAATCAAGCTCGAACATATTCAGTTCAAAACTATAGAATAAGTCTGGCGACAGTTTCCTACAGTCAGCACCCCCTCGTCGTCCAGTAATCCTTCATTTTAGGGAATTATTATTATTATTAATTCAGTGGTAAAACTTCTGAAAACGAGCTAACCTCACCGACACTCCATGTTTTAGTCACGCACAAAAAAATCCAATCCTTTGGAAGTGAAGAAATCATTTCAAATAAATCTCTTATTTGCTAGTGATAAAGCATTTACTGAGGCTCATCTGGTTGAAGCCGGGCAGTTTGCGGTCTGAGGTTCCCGGCCCAGTGGCCAAGGGCTTCAAAGGGTCCACCGCCTCTGCGATGACGAGGTAATACTTCTCTGAGATTATGGTCAAATTTTGTAAAAGTTTTCTGTGACTGCCTGTTGCTAATCCTGACTGACAATTACAATGACGGTCGAAGCCCAGAAATATACCATAGTGGTTAAAGGAAGCATCCAAAGATCGGGAAGCATCATGTTTAGATGCAGAGGATAAACCACATCGATGGTCTCACTCACCGGAAGTAGACTGCGGGTTTAAGTCCGCAGAATGATAACGTTTGGAGCCAGAACCTTTCCTTGGCGCTGACACAGCACTGTGGAGATGGGTCTGGCCATGTGTTGTGTATGCTCAACAACTCCCATGAGGGTAAAACTCTCTGGCTGAACCTTTTGCTGTGTGTGAGGACAGACAAGGTGAGTGTTTGTGATGTAGAATTCAGAAAATTAACAGACCACAGCTCTTCCTCATCCAGGGAGATGAAGAAACCTTGATTACCCTTCTTCCCTGTATTAGGCAGCTATGTTTCAGACAGACAAAGCTTGATGTGTTTTGACAGGAGTCAAAAGAGGTTTTGGAAGGGTTGCTTTTCTCTCACAAGCATGACTGGCTTTCGTGAAACACGAAACCTCGGCACCTCAACAGTTTCAAAACCTCTGCATACAATGACACTGAATAACCATGTTTTTTTTTTTTTTATTCCCAGGGTGAAATGCAAAAATCCCATCTTGAGATCGGAGGCATGTGTTGGTTTTGATGTCTGGGATCTTCTGGATAAATCGTCGCTGATTCATCTCAGCTGGACATCTATGCTTTCTGTCCTGCTCAGAATACACACTTAAAAAAAAGCCTCTCCTATTGGCACACGTGTTTTTTTCGTGAAGATTCAGTTTCAAAGTCCTGAACTCTCATGAAAAGCAGTGGAGACATGCAGCACATGACAGGGTCCAAGGATTTGTTTAAGGAAGTTTAAGGAAGGGGCAGACAGATTCAGTTTTTTTTTCTTTTTTTTTTTTCTTTTTTTTCCTCATAACAGTGTTTGCTTTGATGATGACTTTCCCCTGGTCTCGGCGGAACATTAATAGTTCCCACACTGTGACATAGCAGCAGAGGTCAATGTAAATGGATTGAATTTGGCCAGATGTTTCTCAGATTGGCTGGAGATGCAGGTACAGGAAGAAAAAAAAAAGAAATCCCCCGTAAAGCAGATAATCCTCTGGTCATGTAATCCGTGGAGAATCTTCCTGCTGCCGGCGTTTGGTGTTCTCTCTCTCTTCCTGTCTGTCCAGTTCAACTGTGTTTTGGATTGTTTCTATTTCGGAACGGGTCTCACTTCCCTTGGATGCCATTTAAATCAGTTATTCGCGTTTGATAATTAAACTATGCACATTGAGGGGAAAATTCACTGAGTAATTGCATGGCTTTTGCTTCCACTAAGCCCACACAAATAAGACAAAAAGTGCTAAAAATGCACCCCTGACTGCACTGCCGAGCAAAAAACATCTCCGTGCTCCTTGTGCTCTGGTTTGCACAGAATAAAATTAGGTAATGTGCAGACATTTGGCGTAAAATTGGCCCCATTTCTACGCAAATAAGCTTCGCTGCAAAAACACTCCAATTCACAAAGATCAGTGCAAATAGCCACACACAGTGAAATTGAGAGCGTCTTCAGAGAGTTGGTGGTAACTTACTGACAGACTGGGATGTTAAATGCCATATAAGGTTTCTCTCTGTTATGTGTAATTCCTTTGCCTGAAATATTGAGGAATGCCTCGGCACCCTGGCAGTCAGCACCCGTAGCTCGTGGTCTGCAGGTGTCATTTTTCTTTTTTCTCTCTTCCCATTGTTCTGCCTAATATGTTCTCGGCGCAAAGGCAACAGTTACGTTTGCCACATGAATAAATTCATCAGGCACAAAGAAAAGGGCAAATTGTGTGCACGCGCATGTTTGCGCTGTAACGTCCTGAGCACGATGTCTCTTGTGAATCGGGCCTTGAGACGAGGCAGATGGCGGTTGTAAGTGATGCACAATCCTCGGTGCTGAGAGCAACCGCAGTCCTTTCCTTGTTACATTTGCCACTGAATTTGAGTTCTCCAGATCACATCAAGAACGCCTCTATTTTCCAGTTGATTGTGGATGAATTACATTTTTAGTCAAAGGCCAAATTCAAACTATCCCCCCCACCCAAGAAGAATGACAGCGTCAGCCGCCTTTTGTTCTTTCTTGAATAACATAAAAGTCTTTACAGAGCAGCAAACAGAATGGGTGTGGGGGTTGGGCTGGTGTGTGGATTGCGTTTTAAAGTAATAAAGTAATACCATTTTCATTGAAATTAATATCTTTTAAGTCACTATCCATCGCCAACTGAGTTAACACTATGGTGATTGAACCTTTGGCCCACTGACAAAAGTATTGCAGCATTTATATATTTGCAGCATTACGTATCGGAAACAACATTCCCAGAAAAAAAAATACTTTATTAACCCACTGCCTATGCAAAAACTAACAAATTGGGCTGCTGCAGCTTCACATTAAAAGTATTTTCAGTGGCAGTCGTTTCCTGCATTTTCTGACAGTGGATTAGTTTGAAATATTGCTTGTAAATAAAGTAAATAAAAACAGTCATGAGCGCTCTGAGCACTCAGCTGTTCGGTGAAGATCTGCAGGTGACAGGCTGTACAGGAAAGTAAAGCTATATTAATGCTCTGAATGTTGAATTTAGCACTTTGAACTTTGCCCAAACAGACTCACAAGGCTCATCTTCTACAGTTCATCATATTCTGGATTTCCTTGTTGGGTGTGGTCAACTTGCGTCACTATTTTCTTTCTTTTATTCCTTCCTCTAACCTGAATTCTAAGACCTGCTAGCGTCAGATCAATCATGTTTGGTTATTGCTAAAGATAAGTCCTACATCTTCCCCCAACCTCTGGTCAAGAAGGAGGGGAAAAAAGTGCTTCAACGCCACATTTGCTCCATTGTTATAGCTTGACGTGTTTGACTCGCATTGGGCCTCCAAACAACATTCTGCCTCTGAGATTAAACTCCTGCTGATAGCTATAAACACCAGAGCCAAGAGTCCATGTGTTCAAACCCTGACTGCAGCCCTGCTGGCACTGAAACGGAGAAGAATGCTGGAAGAACCCCAAGTACCATCCCTTTCTCTTACCTGTCATAGAAGTCTTCTCTGTAGAAGTCGTAGTCAAACTCGTAGCCACTGGGGAAGAAGCACAATGGCACACAGTGACAGTACAAAACAAATGTCACACAGTGCGTTCCGTAACACGAGCATGAAACCACATTTAAAACAACACGTGGGAACAGAAAACGTTTTGGGGTTTCCCATGCAGTTTATGGTTGCAGATACGAATTAAAAACGCATAAAAAAGGCAATAATTACAAACTGTGTGGGAGACAAAAAAGAAACCACAACATAGTTCATCTTACCCCAAGAGACAGAAAAAGAGACATAAATATGAACACAAACAAAAGGGAACCCGGCAAGAGAAACTGCATTCTTGTGAATGATGTACTGAATGTTACGTGTCATGTTTATGGACACATTACAATTTACAATTGTCCTGGATAAAGGATTTTGGCGGACACAACAAAATCAAAGGTTCCTCAAAAAAAAAAAAAAAAAAAAAAAGAAAGTACATAAGTATAAACCATGTAGAAATAAATACTGCCGTTTGCTGAAACCTGTATTTATCCTATTATACGACAGTGGCTGGTGGCTTTATCATTTTTTGGGTTGTCTGTCAGTCCCATTCTCAAGAAAGCAATATATAAAGGAAAACCTTGAGGGATTCTTTTCAAATTTGGCACAAACGTCCATCTGGACACAAGGATGAACTGATTCGAATTGAAGTGGTCAAAGGTCAAAGTCCCTGGGACCCCACATCCGTCCCATTCTTGTGACCGCCATATCTCAGGAATGCCTTGATGGAATTTGGACAATAATGGATGTAAACTGGTTGACGCAGGCGTGCACGTTTCTTATGAAAATAGATCAACTTGAATCAAATGACTTTGCAATGCATATGCGATCGCTCATATTGACAAACCCTGAACGAATTCTACAGATCTTTTAAAGCACTTTTAGTTTATCGTTTTGTTTTAACGGCCTGCAACCTTCTGTCTCTGCTGGAGATTTAAATATGAGACTGTAAAAGTAAAAGCCATGACATTTATAAAATCAAAGGATGGATGTCAGCTGTCTCTTATGTCTCTCTGCCCCCTAGATTATTCAGGTGATGTTTTTGAAACAACCACTTTGAGAGTGTTGCTGTTGTTTTGGAACTTTATGACAAAAACAAACAAAATGTGTTTCATATACACACTTTTCAATATTTTGTTTACCACCTTGAAATATATAAAAGAGAATACTCATGATTATTGGCACACAAGAGCAGGCCAATTGATTGTTCCTTTTTTATATTAAAAAGGTTTGGAGCCATAAACCTTTTTCAGGCCCAATGCAGATATTTTAAACTTTCTAACTATTTTAAATAAAAAGTGTGATTTTTCACAATGATATTTACTTTGTCAAACATAAAAATCTTCTGAAACGGTACGCAAACCATCGCAGGAGACAAACAGTTTTCTACAAAGTCTAAGACTGATTCATTTTTGTTCAGGTTTAGCAGCTGTTGAAAGCAGCGCGTCGCATCACTCCTGTTTAATCATTTTAATTGATTATTGTTATGGTAGTAATAAGTTTCAGAGTTTCCCAGCTATTAAAGTGTCTCCGTTAAAAAAATATATAAAAAATACTCATGACAGCCATTATTCTTGGAGGGCTGAGACGTTAAAAATAGAAGCCTGAGAATTCTTCAGGGTGTCGTTTAACACCTTCAGGTCTTCTTCAGGGTGTTGTTTTCCAGCGTAGGTGGTTTTAAAACCTTGGCCCTCGTCAATTTAAGTGGTTTGGATCTCAGTCCCACAAGATCAGGTGCATTTATTTATGTTTTTTTGTGGCCTACACATCTGCGGGTAAAATATTCTCTCGTTGGCCTTTGAATACAATCCTCGAAAAAGCACCTGAGCTTGTTTCGAAGGGTCCGGAAACAATCTATCTATCTATCTATCAAACAATAAAGCCAATTAAATGGCATTGTGTACCTGTAGAGAGAAGCGGCTGATCGCTTCAGGATCTTGGGTCTGTTTGGCCTCGGTTCTCCAGCCATGTTGATATCTGGAAAAAAATAAATAGCAGAGGGAAACAGAAGAGCAGCATTTCATTTTTGACTTTCTTCACAGATATCGTGAGGGAAATCGACAAAAAAATGCAACACGTCGTTAACCACTCAATAATAATGACATGATTATAAAAAGGTCTCTTCAAGCTCAAAAACTCCAGAGTCAGATCCCAAAAACATTTAGTAAAACTGAAACTGAAAAAAAAAGAAATAGGGAAATATGGTGGGTGGTGTGCCACCTTGTAATCTCCAGTAGAGGACGCTGTTTAGCCATTTTACAACATCTTCTCTACAGTCAGTCAGTCAGTCAGGGCAGCTCCCAATGGGCCCATATTGGCATGACAACTTTCCATGTATATATAATCAGACGGAAAGTAAGACATCTGATTCTTCTGTCTGAGACTTTAATCTGTTAAAAAATAAACTCCTGCACTCAAGTCAAGAAGAGATTAACTGTTAATGCCCTGCATTACTTACAGAGATGTGGTGGTAACTAAAAAAAAAAACTCAAATTAAATATATTCATGATTTGAGCTGTTTTAGACAATTTGAAAATAGGGATGTGAAGAAATGATGAGTAAAAATATATTTAATCTTAATTACAGCAATTCATGATTAATGATAAAATTGCATTTTGTAACCCTCCCAATATTTTGTGTTCCTGGTTTGAAAAGTGAGTCCTCACTTCTCCAAACTCCTGTTTGAGGGATCAGACTTGGTTTCAAGGTTCAGGTTAGAATAAGGTTTAGTCTGCGGTTAGGGTGAGGGTGTGGGGGTGGGGGGTGGGGGGTGGGGGGGGGCATTTAGTTGTGATGGTTAAAGTTAGGATAAGGGGCTGGTAATAAGTGTCCTCACAAAGATAGATGTACACAGAACCGTGTGTGTGTGTGTGTGTGTGAGAGAGAGAGAGTGAGTGAGTGTGTGTGTGTGTGTGTGTGAAAAGAGCATTTATGAATGAGTATAACTGAAAGTGTGTATGTGTGTGTCTGTTTATGTATGTGACAGTGTCTGTGTCTTAGTGTGTGTTTGTGTTCATGGTTGAAAGGTTAATTGCTAGCCCGGTAACAACACTCGTCAAAACACACACACACACACACACACACACACACACACACACAGACACACACCTACACAAACATTTTTGATATGGCACAAATCTGCCGTGTGTCCATCACTTTACAGGACTTTACATTGACTTAGAGTCTTTTTCTGGAGACTTAACCACTTAACAACTCTAGTCATAAACGCTACTGGCCTAAACCTAACTATTACCCTAAACTCAAGCTAAACCTTAACCTAACCCTAACCGTAACTAACCTTAACTAACCTTCAACCAAGTCTTCACCCCAAAATATAATTATTTACTTTATGGGGACGTGCATTTCGTTCCCTAAAGGAAGGCGAGTCCCCACAATGTTACTGTGTGTACAGTGTCCCCACAACATGAGGAATACATGTACACACACACACACACACACACAGACACACACAGACACACACACACACACGCACGCACACGCACGCACACGCACACAAACACACACACACACACGCACGCACACACACACCCTGGTGCCCCAATCACCATGGTAACCAGTGACCTGTGTCGATGAAGCAATAGCTGCTCTCAGTTCAAGACATCCATCACAAATACAGAAATGACACCTCAATAACCTCAATAACACATCTTACTACTGGTAATGTTGGCGTATATATATATATATATATATATATATATATATACATATATATATATATATACATATATAGAAAATTTCACAAGAAATGTTGACAGTGTGGCTTTAAGACGTTGCAATATATATATATACATATATATATATATATATATATATGTATATATATTGCAACGTCTTACAGCCACACTGTCAACATTTCTTGTGAAATTTTCTAGTCTGTGATAATATTCTAGTTTAAATAAAGAAAGGATGGTCTCAGCTAATCCAATAAGAGAAGCCTCTCCTTTCCTTCAATCTGATTATTCCAATAATAAAGAGAAACTGCTGGAGCGGAGTTTCAATAAGGCTTTACATATTCAGCTGCAGCAGACCAGAGATGTAGTGATGCTGGACTCTGATCTCCATCCTGCTGAGGAGGAGAGCTCACTCCAGATCAGCACCACCTGTCGTGGTCCTAATTTAGCTTTACAATATAAACGACCTTCAAGTTATTAATCTGCACTTTTAACAGCAACATGTGTGTGTGCACATGACTCTGTTAGTAAAGTCAGTGTATGTGAAGCTTCTGTGTGAAGACCAGCAGCAAACTGTCTCTGTTGTGACCTTTGAGGGGAACCGGTCACATTGTCTTATGTAATCTTCTTTATAAGTGTTTATAGACATATTTATAGTATTTATAGACGTATTTAGAGACGTATTTACGATGTGTTTATCGTATTTATAGATGTATTTATAGACATATTTATAGTATTTATAGACGTATTTATAGTATTTATAGACGTATTTATAGACATATTTATAGACATATTTATAGGCATATTTATAGACGTGTTTATAGACGTATTAATAGTATTTATAGACGTATTTATAGTATTTATAGACGTATTTATAGATATATTTATAGACATATTTATAGGCATATTTATAGACGTGTTTATAGACGTATTAATAGACGTATTTATAGACGTATTTATAGACGTATTTATAGACATATTTATAGGCATATTTATAGACGTGTTTATAGTATTCATAAAAATATTTTTTAAAGTGGTTCTACGTAGTAATAATAATACGTTTTTACTCAAGGCACTTTACATGGTAAAAACAAACAACGTCGCCGCCGTCAGAAGAAGAGGGTAGTGGACATCCCTGGTGTCTGCCCAAAACCAGAGATATATTATGATATTATAAGGAAGTCAGCAATAAAAAGAGGTGATCAGATTGATTGTTTGAGTGTTTCACATGGGGCATTTCAATTGTTGACTTAAAGTGGGTAGAAAAAAACACAGTCAGCATTAATTGGAATCACCAGCTAGAATAACACCAAACAGAGGCATGTAGATAACCACGACTATGATGTAAGCAAACACCCATTAGCAGCTGGTAACGTCGACAGTCTAAGCTTAACACGAGGAGTACCGATCCCCTCTTGCCCGGGCACCACTGATGCCCGGGAACTCAAACGATTGGAGGGGATTTAAAATCTGGCGTTTACTGCCTAAGCCATCGACATGCTGCTTATAAAAGACCTACAGAAGTTGGTCAGTACCAGTTTCCAGGGCTTCTACAGGACTATAAATGGCACAGATCTAATTATAGTTTTTCACTTCACTTAAAGCAAACAATGACCACTTAGTGTAACTTATAACATTAAAATGCATTATAACATTGATTGCAATGCATTAGAAAAAGAGAAATTTGTTACAGCTATGGAAATTTGAATACACTGATCTTTTGACCACTGTGAGGGACCACAGCAATTATGAAGTATTGTGATCATTGTATTTTGTGTTTCCATGCTTTAATGGTCAAATAGTTTGAACTGGTTGAAATGGTTTAGCTCCTTTCTCTTTATTCCCCTCCAGAAAAATACCACTCTGCTTTGATTGGCTTTCGAGTAAAGTGGTTGGAGCACCTTAGCTGAGGCAGCTCTCGAGCCGTGGGGGGAGGTACTCAGATGGGACCCAAATCTGCATGGCTTGTTGATTCACATAAACTGACTTGTCTTATTTCATTTCTTTGATTGGCAATCTAGATACTTACATGCACTGGAAATGTGAGTTTTTCATATGTCCCTCTAAGGTTTTGTTTATTGTTTTTGCATTTTTCTTTTCCCTAAGTGGTGGAGATGTTAGTTTTTCAGTTCATGTTGTTTCCTTTGTTCGTTAAAGTTCTGTCTTGCGATATAAAAATGTTAAGTATAATGGTAAATGGACAATTTATACCAAGTAAATCACAATGTTACTGTGTGAACAGTGTCCCCACAACATGAGGAATACGTGCACGCGCGCACACACACACACACACACACACACACACACACACACACACACACAACACAGAGTAATACAGGGGACATTTCCCAGAAGGCTCCGTCAGTGTGTGTGTGTGACTCAAAATCACTTTTGAATTATGTGATGAGGTCATGACAAGTTTTCTTGTTTTTACCAAGACTGAAAAGCTTTCTTTTTATATATGGAACTTTAAAATAATTTATTTTATGCAATGTTTTTTGTAAAATATTACCGATGGTTAGAGAGAACAATGTTAACCCCAATGGGATTTAAGAGCTCATTGATTTGGAAAAGTCTCCATGGGTTGGGAAGTGCTGAGCAGGACGTCATTATATGAATGCATATGTTAATGCCCCGTCTATTTAATGATGAATAAACTAGAAATGTGTGGCCTGCTAAGATATAAAACCTTGACATGTGTGTGTGTGTGTGTGAAAATAAACCCCACAAATTGTGAATGCTAGAAACAGAGCCCCACAAAGTGACAAAAAAAAACTAACACCAGGAAAAAAGTTTCAAGTTTTGATAAATTGAAGTGATACTAATGATATAGATTTGCTTTTATCTTGCCTGATTTTTTTTTTACAGAGGTGTAGAACCACTGGAAAGGGTGGGCCCCACATTTGGGTAAAAAAAGTTCGGGCCCTACAAAGGAGGAAAACGAGTATGTGTGTGTGGGATAAAGCTGTGACAGCTAAGGGGCTGCTAAGTGATGCTCTCTGCCCCACTGCAGTTTGTGTGTGTGGGTTTTGCTGTGGGGATCATATTAAATCTATCTTCTTTTTCAGTGCCACTTAACTACCCTTTTCCCTCTTTACATGTCTCGCTAACACCCTCCCTCTCTTCTTCGCTCTCCTGGTAATATCAAACCCATGTGTTTTGTTCTTTGTTTTTTTGTGTTTTTTTTACAGGGATGACTTCCAGTTGATATTATGAGACACGTTTGACCTTTTTAACACATAATCACTACCTTTGTGTTTTTGGTTGGCAAGCAAAACATGACAAACAATAAAACGTAATACGATAATGACGATTGTTTGGCACTTCACAAAACCACCAGTACCAACAAAGTGCTTCACATAAAAGAGGTCATAAAAAGCTAAATGCTGAAGTGCAACATAGAAAATGTGTTATCCCCAGGACCGTCATAACAACCTGAGAAGTACAGAAGAACAAAACAATAGACAAATTGGATGTTTGTCACCATCCCTTTGCATCTGATACGACCCACAATGCATCATTTAGCGTTTTTATGAGACGCATCTGGCTTTCAAGTAAACACAATAAACCCAGACGCTCAGAACACACAAGTATGTCATGCAAAGGACCTAACTTACGTCAGGTAGGTAACGTAGGTTGAACGCAATCATATTCATTTCAACCCGACCCACAATCTTTTACTAAATATTTATTTTTATTTTTTTGATCAGCGAAAGAGCGTGACGTGTTTTTGGAAAGATTGAAATGACTTGCTGCTCAGAGAGGCGTTGGAAGAGTCGATAAGGTATGTTTGTGGTTTGTGTTGCATTCAGGGACTTCCGCTTTTAAAAACAAGACTCTGCAGGAGACGGAATAGAATCACAGAGACATATGGATTAGC
This sequence comes from Ophiodon elongatus, assembly GCA_016806645.1. Classification (NCBI taxonomy): domain Eukaryota; kingdom Metazoa; phylum Chordata; class Actinopteri; order Perciformes; family Hexagrammidae; genus Ophiodon; species Ophiodon elongatus. Next base: position 298,715 of record JACSYO010000749.1, read on the forward strand.
AGGTGGACTGTGTGTGTGTGTCTGTGTGTGTGTGTGTGTGTGTGTGTGTGTGTGTGTGTGTGTGTGTGTGTGTGTGTGTGTGTGTGTGTGTGTGTCTGTGTCTGTGTGTGTTTGCATGTTTTGCCTAAAGGTCGTAAAGGGGAGGTCAATAACAGTTTGAGTTGGATGAAGATGTGTGTGTGTGTGTGTGTGTCCTTGCAAACAACTGGACTTCTGCCATTTCCACACCTGGCTGCGGTCAGGGTTCTGGATCACTGCCTCAAACTCACGCACGCACACGCACGCGCACACACACACACACACACACACACACACACACACACACACACACACACACACACACACACACACACACACACAGAAACATATTCCCCTTCACGGTGAAGTTAACAGGCTTGGATCTTCAGCCTCTGGCTGCTGAAAACTCACTTTCACTGCTCATCCATCCATCCATCCATCCATCCATCCATCCATCCATCCTTTTATCATTTTCACTCATTCTTCTCCTTCCCTTGATCTTCCAACACATTTTAAACACATGAAGCTCCATCATCCTGCTCTATGTTTTAAGGAATTTCAGGAGGTACAGACATTTTAAAGCTTTTTTTTTTCCTCCCCGTGTCTGCGTGGGTTTCTCACAGGTGCTCCGGTTTCCCTCCCACAATGCAAATGCATACAGTTTAGGTGAACTGAACTAGATTTACCTATGATGGACTAGTGAGCTGTCATGGGGTTTCCCCGCCTCTCACCCAATGCATGCTGGGATAGGGTCCAGCCCCTAGAGATCCTTAACAGGATGATGGGTTTAGAGAATGGGTGGGTGTGGATGGTTGTTTCTTTGTGTGGGCACAGAGCAGCGATCAACTTTCCACCCACATGTTCTGGGTGGAAACAACACAAATGAACCCTAATGGTGTGTTGAATAAAAAACAACAACCACAAAGCAGTAATCAGCTGAAGAGAGGAGGCCAGAGAACAGACCCTTGGGAGACTCCACATGTTACTTGTTTCACAAACTGATATTTAATTACCGATCAACGCAGTGTGGTCCCTGTCCTTCAAAAAAGGGTTCAAACCAGCGTTCTAGTCTGTCCAGTATTACACTGTGGTCGACCATGTTGAATGCATCACTAAAAATGTACTGAAGCCTTTCCGCTCTCCGTGTCAGAGACGTCGCGGTGCTGCGGTGTGGTCGGAAAGTCCTGCCTGGAAAACATCCAAACAATTGTTTAACAGAAACACAAAGAGTTTTGTAAATTATCCTTGAACCGTTTGTTTCCTTCCTTTAATTCCGTGGCTTTGTCCACAAAGGGCCTCTGGGCCAAAAGGATACATTTTTAGCGTTTTTTTTCAAAATACACTTACGTCTTCAAAGGAAGTTTAGGTTGAGGCAACAAAAACCACTGAAGTAGGTTCAGAAAAAGATCATGTTGACATTGACTTGAGTCACTATCAAGTCCCGTGACTAGCGTATGACAAACAAGTCACATGATTAACAACACCAACGCCCCGCGAGACTAACAACGGACGTTCTCTTCTCTTGCCTGAATTGGCAAGAGAAGAGCTAGTTAATGTTGGGTGTCAGCTGTTAGCAGCCAGTTGGCAGCAGAGTCTGACAGCATAGCAACATTTGGAACAACTAACTTAATGAGAGATGTAGTCCAATGATGTTGTAATTAATTCCCACGCATGCTGCTCAGAGAAATCACAGTGATGGGCTCTCCCGCCGACATCCCCGGGTCCCTCCCCAGTAGTAGCGGGCCGTGCATTTCACACCTAGGCCTTCAGGTCTGTCCTCCACAGTCCTCCCTGAATGAATCCACCTCTTAATACCATCATTATGACGCCATGGCTCTAGAAACTATACATTTAGACAGAAACGCATTATAACTAGGCGTTGCATCACCTTAACGTAGCGTAGTCCGTCTTGAAAATGCCGTTGGTTGTATTTCTGCGACCAAATCTATCTCTTCTCCTCCATCAGCCATTGTGGGTTAAATAAATAACACAAAAACAACGCTTCTATATCTACACGAATTAACGCTAGCTCGTTCAGGTAGCCACAGGTTGCTAGCTCCGCCTCTCACCAGTGCGCATCCAATCAAAAGACGTGCCCGTGCTGACGTCATTGTACGCCTGCATGCTGGCCCCGGTGTCGCCAACTCGAAATCTGATTGGTTAACACCACAGTTTAGATTCCGTTAGCTTTAAGCTACAGACGCCAACACTGTTGATTCTGAAGGCCTCAGGGCAGATTTCTTGTTCCCTAGCAACACATGACGGCTGGAATCTGATTGGATAAAAGCTGTAACGTAAAGGCCAGCCCTCCGCTCTCGACCTGAGGCTGGAAGCAGCGCAACCAAGAGAAAAGCTATGAAATGAAGAGAATAGACTATGGGGAATAATTTAATAAATTAAATTTATATTCTGATGATGTTTAGGCTAGTAGAGAAGGCCTTGCTGGCCCTGACGGCCCGCTACTGCTCCCCAGCACGGTCCTGTTGATGACGCAGCTAACGGCTAAGAAACAGAAGTAAACTTCAGTTATATTATGGTGCGTTCAAGCTCCAAACTGTAAAAATCTGTATGCGGTGATGGTAAATTACAACGTTTAAATGAAGTGTTCAAATTTTATCTTGTAAAATTGTATTCATCGTGAGAAACTTGAACAAATACACTTTTTTGAAGGAGACGTTTTCACAGCAATATAAAATAGATATTAGAGATAAATGTATGACCTGTTTAACTTCCTAACACTAGCTATAAGCGGCATCATTAAAACTACCAAAGCCCCTCTGAAAAAGTTCAATAAAAACAAATATAAAAAGAAATTGCGATAATTTATTCCCATATCATTTGAATTGTGTTTTTTTATACAAAATAACCGCGATGACAATAAAAAAGTTAAAGAATAACATTTCAAAGTTTAAATTCTTTTTTTTTTTTTTTTGTCCAAATCCCTGTTGGTTTTTATTACATTTTTTATTGGCCTACATTTTCCATTTCGTACGAGTGAGTTTGGCTATCGGGCAAGGAAAACATATCTCACTGAGCAGGCTACGGTGTTCGATGCTCTGGAACCGAGAACATGTTGTTCGGGCACATTCCCATTCATCCGATGGACACACCTCCTCTCCCAGACTCCCCGCGTGAATGTGTGTTAGAGCGCACACGCTGCACTGAGAGAGATTATTAGAGAAACGTGCTCGCAGCTCTGCCGTGACTGAACATAAACCAGTTGACTCTCTTCCTGCCCCGCCGGGGGAACAGACAGACGGAGGAAAACACTCCAGCAGCGTAAAGGCACACTCCACTCAACTCTGATTTCCCCTCTGATATCTTATTGCACCGTAACACGGAGGAAAGGTGGGGGAGATATCGCACACGTAAACACCCGAGAGGGAAATGTATGGAATGGCGCTCAGGGGTCGTCAAAGTTTCTGCGGTCGCAGCAAGTTCACTGAACTTAATTCTGATTATTGCAAGACTGTATGCTCTGAAGACATTAATCGCTTTTTTAACAACCAGCCATCGAGCAGCAATGTTTTTTTTTTTCTCACGAGTCCTACAAATGATGCTCGTCTTGGAAAGATCTGTACTCGATTCACGTCAACTCACATTTAGTACGAATGCAGGAAGTACTGTGACGTTCTTGAAGTGTGAAGGCAAGGATGAGTGTGTCGTTTGTTGGTGCTGTCTCCTACACTTTAGACGTTGAACTTTTTTTTTTCCTCACTTTTATGTCCACAAATTAGATGTGGAAAGATCTTGGTCAAATAGCCGTGCACAAATATGTACGGAATAGGGACAATTTTGTGTTGTAAGAAAGTGATCATTAACCTGACGCACCAGATGGTTTGTTACACAGGATCATCTGAAAAACCCTGTTGGCAACTGTTTGGAAAAGGACAGGCACTTTCAGAACCTACTTGGCAGGTGATTGGATGAACCATCTGTCAATCAAACTCTTACCTAAGCCAGTCGAGAGAAGAGCAAATAATGCCGTTTTTCGCTCTTCTTTCAATGAAGAATTACTCTCTTCTGATATAACTGATGCTATTGCAGCATCTGTGCTAACCTCTTAGCTAACCTCCGCCATTATTGTTTTGAACGAACAGTCGCCTCTCCGTGTCGTGACACGCACCTTAACCACGCCCGTAGCTGCCAGGAGAGGCATGCCATGGCTTGTGTGTGTGTGCACCTCTGTGTCTGTCCACAGATAACTGTGCATTCTGTGCTGCAAGACACTTAACCCCCACTTAACCCCATCCCATTGGGTGAATGACATGTCATGTTGAAACGCTTTGAGTGGGTCGGAAGACTAGAGAAGTGCCACACAAGTACAAGTCCATTTATCATTACCATCTATTTACCATTTTGGGTGGCCAGTTACGGCACATAGAGCGCACACAGCCGAGTACATCACCGACACTCCACAGGGGCAGACGGCTTGGTTTGTTTTGGATGAAATTATTGTATGAAATGTCTTACAGGATGAATTCAAGCCGATTGCCGGCATACATCGCCGAGATGGAAGCTAAGCTGACCCAGCTGGGACCTCAGGCTACTCCACTACCCAGCTTACTGCTGGCTGTCTGATGCCAGGTTGCAGAACAACAAGATGGAAGAAAGCAGCGGGAAGTCGGGGTGACTGTTGGGTCCACATCTTCACGGAGACCTGGCTCCGTCGTTCATCCCGGATCAAGCTGAAGCCCACGGACAGAGCGCGGGACTCCGGTGGGACGAGAGGAGGTGGACTCTGTGTTTGCATCGTGGTGCTCGGTGCTCAGGCACAGTCGAGGTTGATGGACAGTGTTTCCCTCGTGTTGAGTGTTTGGTGCGAAGATGTCAGATGCAAATTAAAAAACTGGTTTTGTTTGTTGAATTACAAGTGGGCTACAACTGAATTATGTTGTGCATCCCTGTGTTGCATAATGACGATAAATTATCATTGAATCCTTGTTTTTCCGTTTGACAGAAGAGTATTTTCATGCAGCCTATTAGTATCTAAGAGGTGGTGCGGGGGGTTATCAAATGGTGGGTGGTATTCCTTTAATCAGTAACACCTGGAGGAGATCTACACTCTGCTGAGTACACCTTTCTAGTTTTTTCAAGTGATCTTGTGCTTTCCAGCTGCCGTGCCAGTTAAGGAGATCGTGCATGAACCAAAACAAACCTGAACGTACTGCATACCGTCATGTGCCGCACTCGACCTCATCAATTGTGCTTATTTAATTATTTAGCGTCAAAGTTGAAAATATTTTCTGATGAAACACCAGAGACATTCTGAGGCTTTGCGCTCATGTTTTTGAAATATGACTTTTCAACCTGCTTAACCCCGAGGGGACAGTCCTGACAACTTCAAGTGTGGGAAAAAAAAGGTAGAGCTCGCTCTGGGATTTCTGTAGCCTGCAGTGTTTAAACAAGCAAGTGTGAACAGGGTACCAGTTATATAACAGTAACCAAGGGTAGTGCTGAATTTACAAGTCAAATAATTGATTCGTAATTTGCCATGAATTAATTCAACAGCATTTTTTATTAATTGTTTAAGCCTTTTATATAAAACAAAATGACAAACATTTGTTCAAATATCTTTGTTCTCTCAAAAAACAGGCAATTCAAAGAGGTCACTAGGACTGTTTTCTGACATTTTATAGACTCAATTAATTTAGTAATTAACAAATGAATCAGTTAACTGATTGATTTGTTGATCCATTAATTGAAACTGGAGTGCAAAGGCTATTTCACCATTTCACCACCAGCTACACACTCATTTAGAAATTGGCATCTTCGTAAGAAGACATTTTCTGATACCTCAGAGGTAATGAGTTTGGAGATTGTTTTTTTACATTTGGAGCCCAGGAAATATTCTTCTTTTTAATTAAATGAGATTCTTGTTTTCTACCGATTTGTTGTTCCGAAACATGACAAATTGTTTTGAGAAATCACTCAAAATCACTTGAATGCCAGGCATAATGTGCACTCCACTTTCCATGTTGAAAATCCTCATCTTAAATGGATTGAGGGGGAATCAGTCAAACTTGAAAGAAAAAAAAACACTTTGGCAATCACACTTTTCTGTTCCTGCTTTGTAAGTAGAGCTATAATTGCAATGTGTCCTCGTTCAACAGTTTGTATGATATTGTACAAAAATGTACTTCTTATATTGTGTGTTCTCCTACGAATGTATAGCAACGCGAGCGATCGCTGTGTCTATGCAAGAACAACAAAATGTCTTGGTTAAGTTAAGTAAAAGGATTGTGGTGTGGGTTAAGACAAATATGTTTGTCATGTAAAAGCACCATGTTTTATGGTAACTTACTTGGAATTACGTAAGTTACATAACAAAAGTGAGGTAAAATAAATCAATGTCGTCTTGGATTCACATGAGCCACGATCAACGGTCTCCTGGGTGAAAGTCCTGTGTTTGTTTGACTCGTCCTTCAACCCCAACCTGCCCCTCATGTCGACTTTGTCGCTCTTTGTACTTTGATCCCCTGACTTCCTGTGTAGGTATGAGCTGTTTCACGCGGACTCACCCAGCGTCTGTCCGGCCAGCACCCTGCCGTTCTCCCCGATCACGGCCCCCCGGGCGTACCTCTCGCTGGCGTACTGGATGAAGGCGTAACCCTTGTGCACGGAGCATCCCAAGACTCGGCCGTACTTGGAGAAGATGCTCTCCACGTCCGACTTCTTCACCACCGCTGTGTTCAGGTTGCCGATGAACACCCGGGAGTTGATCGACTTCGGATCTGTCTTGTTGGTCACATTACTGGTCTGGACCTTCAGCGACATGCTGGAGAGACGGGCGAAGGAGGCGACTGACCAATGGATGGATCGGGAGGGAGAGACTCAGAGAGGTGAGGATCTGGAGAGAATAAAAGAGAACAGATTGTTGGGGTTAGCACATCTGCAAACACAGACATTTGAGACTCATAACTGGACAAAAATCACCAAACCAGCTGGGAAAGCATGAGGCAGGAAATTACTGTCAACACAAGAAAGACTAAGTTGGAGGTTTACAGAAGATTACTTTCTTTACCGAGCAAACACATTGTTCATTAAGTTTTTTTCACTAAGACGTCAAGACCTTGGTGCACACATATAAGCCATGCTTTTAACAAGAATATAATAAGAAAAGAGAACACAGTCGTGGTGTGGGTGTGTGGACTTCTCGTGAGGCAGCCTTGGTGGGTTTCTTTAACAATTTTCTGACCACGTAAAGTTCACTCAGATGGTCTGTTATATGGAACTGTCTTTCCAATCTACCGCAACAGAATCCTGTGAATCTTTTGCTTTCAATATGAGCATACTAGCAATGAAAGACACAGATTTCCACCGTCACAGGAAGGCAACACAACACAACTCTCACTTATAATACTCGACCAAGCAGCTTGCAGCAGAGAATTGTTTTTTTTACACGTACAAATATAATCATTGGTACAACCCTGGAACATTTTTTAAAAAGATTCATGAATGAAGAGCAGACAATGAATTCTATAACTTAGCGATCTTTACCTTTACTTTACTTTACCTCAGTGAAACAATGTTCAATCAAACAGGGACTATTCACAATGTATTCATTGTACACAACCGGTGCCACTCTGACTACTCAACTCGTTACCAATAGAAGAACTTCAATTGAAAGGGAAGCAGCAGTCAAATCCAAATATCTCTTTGCATTAAAGCAAGAGGGGAACGGAAAACAACAACCGACAAGTTTACTCTGATCAAAAAACCTTGCTGCTTCATCGCATGAGACGAGCTCAATCGATCACAGAGCAGGATTTGAAAACCAAATTTAGTTTTCACCTCCATTCTCGCTGTGCGCCAATTCCCTCCATCCACCTGACTAACAAACACAAGCTGAGAAGACAGAGGGAGAAAGTGAGATGGGGGAGAGGAAAGGAGGAAAGGAAAGGAAAGGTAAAACTAAGGAACGAGACAAGAGGCGATGAAGGATTGGACAGGAGCAAGAGTGATGAGAGAGGAGTAGGGATCAGGAGACAGGCGTGGGTTTTATAAGATGTGGAGGGCTTTGAAAGATGACAAAATAGAAAAATAAATAATAAGTAGAGATTGAAAAATATGTGGCCGTTGAACATTTAAACCTCTGAAAGGGTTCAGTTGGTCGTAGAAAGAAAATACATGGTGAAAATGGTTATATTACTCAGTAAAGAGCTTTTATACCCTCGAGTCACAATTTGAGACTCATTCAAATTACATGAGACACGAGACCACTTCACAGATGATAATCTTTTATTCTCCTGCGTTGCTAAATGTGAATAAATCTATCTCAGATGCGGGCTAAGCTAACAGTAATGCTAACCCTGCTAGCCCTGGCTGCTACATGCTACAGGATGCACCCCCAGTGGGGAGAACATTGTTGCAGAACACGGCCATGACGCCCTGGAGCAAAGCAGGAAGAGTGAGGTGAAGGAACCCACCGCCCAGATGGGTACCTTACCCTTCACCGACTGCTGTCAAGCTCCAGGGGATTATGTGTCACTCAAATCACACCTCATCTCTGCTTCATTTCTATTTGACTCTCACACTTCTGTGCAAGCGGGGTTTTGCATCTGAATGCCAAATGCGTGTACGTATGACTCATGGTACAGTCGACCTACTGTGGTGGGAGTGAAACCTGACAGATGACTCAGCAGAGAGGAGATGTTATTAAGAAGAGCGACTTCTACAGACAGAAAACAGCTCTGAGTATTAGAGATGTAGCTGTTGGAGTTACAGGTCACACACATCTAACACATTATTAGTTTGTACAGTATTTTCCATAATTTCTAAAGGTACAGTGTGTAGCAGTATGGGGGTGGGGGTGGTGATCTGTTAGCAGCAACAGAACAGAACATTTCATAACTATGTTTTCATTGGTGTATCATCACCTGCAACTAACTACAGTAGCCCAGAACGGACAAACCAAACACTGGCCCGAGTGAGGGCAAAACTGCGGTACGGCCCTTTAATCCTAAAGTAGTGTTATTATGGTGTGGATGGTCTCTGAGCAAGGCGAACGGCGTTACCTGGGTGGGAGGAGCGGAGTTGTGTTGCAATCTGAAACCACACCGCGAGATGCCATCAAATCCTACACACTGTATCTTTAATTGTGAACGGCTGGTTCCCCAGTCTTTGTGGTCCTTGTCACTATGGTGACTCCCTATATGGTCCTCTGGAGGGTGAAGACATGAGTCGGACTCTAATCAGACTTAATGCACAAATATGAACACTGGGAACATGACTTGGACCTGACTGCTCAGAGACTTCATTTATACTTAAGAGATTTCACTCGAGGCTGCTTTGATTTGAACACATCTGACGCAATAAAAAATTAATAAAGGTGAAAATAAGTGCAGAAAGAACATTGTTGTAAAATTCACCATTTCACAGCTTTGAAAGGGAAAAAAGGTTCACATCACCGTTAAACAACCCAAAAGACTTGACTTAGTTAAGGACTATTGACTTAACTTGACCTCAGGGCCATAAAACATCTTTACACAAACTGCTCTGGAGAGCTAAAAAGGAGTTTAAAAGATAACAAAGCGGTGTTCACATCCAGTGTTACCCACTAACACATGTGTTGAATGCATCTTAAATCCAGCAGCGTTTACATCCACATGTACTTCCTCGCAGTCTTATTGCAGCATAACTTGGTCCGTTACTGCCACCTGTTGATCAGTGGAGTGAAACCACCGGCCGGACTGCGTATCATCTCAGCAGCGGTGCATTGTGCACACGTGCGTGCTTGTGAGCGCGAATGGGACTCTAAACCAAACGGGGACGCGCTCATAGAAAAACAACAAGCCAGCTCCATTGGACCACAAGACGTCAGAAACTCCACAGGGAACTTTTAGTTAAGTGAAACTGATCACAACAGTGGAAAATTTGCTTTTAAGCAGAAAAAAAAAACCAACAAAAAAACTCCACCAGCAGTATCAAAAGCAGCTTTCAGAGCAACACAGTTTCATTATGTCGCTAGAGAATCACCGTTCCGAACAAAATCTCTTTCCCGTCTCGCTGAGCAACTCTGATACTGACATGAAACTGAACTCAAACAAAAGCAGTTACATAAACATTACACAGTGCATCTCCCCACTGCTGAAGGAAAAAGAGCAACAAAAAAAACCCGAGAGCTACAACCGAAGCGTATGCTTAAAAACAAAAGCAAATAAAATATGCAGTTTGAAAAGCATCCAAAAAAAACAGTAGTGCAGTTAGACAGTTGTGTGTGTGTGTAGGAGGGGAGGGGGGGGGGGGGCACACGACACACGACACACGACACACACACACATGGAACACATGCAACACCACAGTTAAAGTCTACATCAAAATACAAGCACTGTAACAAATGCCACCAGGAAAAATGGGCAAAAATATGCACAAAATAAGCCACACAGTCAGTGTGCGTCAGCTCTCTCTCGCCCTTCTACGTGGCCAAAAGTATGTGGACACACTCCGCACACATCACTGTAGTTTGTTATGTGAAACTTGGTTTGCCCTCGTTATACGACCGCACAATGGAACATTGGCACATGTTACACGACGTGCCTCCTAATCGATGTTCTCTACTGAGGGTCATCCCTAACCCGCACGGTTTCTGGTGGAAATGTTTTTTGACCCTCATCTTGGTGTGAGCTGCAGAAACATTTTCTCGCTCTGACACTGAATGGAAATTCTTTGATTGATGCAATTTTCTGATTTCAAGCCCGTCGTCTCTTTTGTGTACATTTTTGTAAAAGTTTTTATGTCGTTTTGAACTTTTTGCTGTTATCTGTGTTTTTTTGATGTGGTACTTTTACGTTGCATCCTGGCCATCTTTAAAAGAGATTATCCTGGGTGAATGAAGAAATATAATAATTAAATAAATATGTGGCCACGTATGAGTCCCTCTAAATCAATGGGTATTAATCTGCCATATACATTGTCGGCATGTCACCATCGAAGTGTGGCTCGAGCGCACGCTGACGCAGCAATATCATTAAATAGCACTGAGAATTTTTTTTATATGTATTTTTTTATATTGAACGTTGAAAGAAGTAAAGTGTCGACCGGCATCTTGTGGTGTCATGTCACTGGCTTCCATTGGAGATGACTTGCAGACCGTCGCTGTATAGTGTGAACACAGCATTGCTGCATTTCTCTCTCTCTCTCTCTCTCTCTCTCTCTCTCTCTCTCTCTCTCTCTCTCGCTCATTAGAAATATCCAACACTGCTGTGCACTGCTGTACGCTGTGTGTGTGTGTGTGTGTAGGTGTGTGTGTGTGTGTGTGTGTGTGTGTGTGTGTGTGTGTGTGTGTGTGTGTGTGTGTGTGCGTGCGCATGCAGTAAACAGGCATTTGCGAAGAGAAGGAAAAGACTCGGGGTTGAATGCATGCACAGGTACACACGCAGGAAGTTGCAGGCTGGCATTTTAAGAGTTTCTGCGTTTGCAGGGTGCTCACGCTTACGTACGCGCACACACACAATCACATAAGCCTCCCGACTGAGATAATAACCAGATTCATGCTGTGACTCCTGCTGAAGCTGTGGCTGATCACAAAACGATAATAGCACTTAACAGTTTTAAACTACTCAACGTCCTTGTGGCAGAAATCTCATAATTCTGCTTCATGTGCAGGCCTGTGCATTAGCATAAGAGGCGATACAAAGAGAATATACGCACAGCATGAATAGGGGGTGCAGTAATAACCGGGCTTTACACAGAGCCTGTGATGGAAACAGTGGAAGGCTTCCTGTGCCTCTGCACTAACTGTGTACCAAAATGGTAAAGCCCAATGATGTCATGCTCTATAAGCAAATTAGCTTTAAAAGCGTCCTCCTTCCGGGCTTCATGGTTTCATGATACATGCATACATTAGCATAAAACAGGATAAAGCTTGTAAGCCCTATAAATGAATCAGAGTGCCTACTTTGTGGAGGTAATATAAATTTCAGCTTTTAAAAGTGAAATGAGCTTCGTTTCATAGTCATATTTGTATCCATAACTGGAAATATACTTTAAAAATACATTTCAAGATAATTTGAATGAATTGAGGGATATAATGTTAAAGACAGATGCAGGTAATGTAAAAACACAAATGAAATGTAAAAGCTATTTTTAAGATTCATTTTGTGAGTCCTTTCAATAATCATTTCAAGAATAAGGAAATGGAATTGTTAACTGGCAAATTTAATTACCTGTTTTTAATTTGTATATGTTAATGTATAATTTAAATGCAAATGTAATTTTATAATAGCTTTTTAAAATTGTATCATCTTTTTCAGTGATCGTAATTAAACTGTAATTGTGTGCAGTTATTCCGGCGGCACACTCCAGGCTCCAGTGTTTCGGATTCTTTATTTCTGTCAGAAAATGTACCTTTTTCTTTCCCCACTTTGTGGACAGTTTACACTCCTGTGTCGGCCTGAAAATAGGGACCTGACCTGATGCCCTAAGTCTTGGCAAAACCAATTCGGCCTCCGTGTCCTTGCTGCTGAGCCTTTGAGCAAATCACAAACACCCAGTTGAAGTTGACCCTGTGACTTTTCTAGCGCAGTTTAATGAAGTCAACCAAAATCACAGTACACATCGTTGTGGTCCCCACTTATTCCGGTGTCTGTCTCTTTCTGTGTATGTGTATGTGTGTGTGTGTGTGTGTGTGTGTGTGTGTGTGTGTGTGTAAGATTATCACTCAGATAAGCTCGCCTCCAAATCCATTTCTAATTTCTGAGTCCTGCTTCAAGAAGAGAACTAGCAGCCTCATGAGCCAAGCTTAACACTCAAGTGAGCTTTATTTTCTGGGTTTTTAATGAAACTACAGTTGCACACATCACCCCACTGCAGAGCCTCGTAGAGGCAGCCTCTCACTGGGATTTTGTCTCCGTGGGATTAGCAATTAGTACAAACAACATAGGGGGCCGTTATTATGCAGATTACACAAATGCTTCAGGTGCTGTTGGAACCGTCACAATTTGGAATTGGACACACTTGAACACATTGACAAAGTTACCAGAACGTTCATTCATTTGTACTGTCAAAAGTCACAGTTTAACATTTGGTCGCGATTGCGACCAAAAAAAAAAATAAATGAAAATTCTACATGATTTCTCTGAAACATTTGGGAATCTAGGATAAGGAATACATTCAGCGTGAAAATCTGCCATTCACACCAAAGGTTGCTACATAGCAAATCAGACGTCAAACATTCAAACTAACGTGAGCTAAGAACTGTACTTTACCTATGTAACTGACAATAAGTTTCTGGGTTTCACACGGGACACAGACAGCGGTCTCCTTGTTGAAAGTCTTGCGTTTGTCCGACCCATCCATCCATTCCAAACTCCTCTCTTCGCCAACTGTGTCACTCTTTATACGACGTCAACTGACTTCTGGAGCCGTTGCTCTGAGAGTTTAATATGTCCAGTCTTGAGCCATGAGATCATAAGCCACATATATATATATATATATATACGCAGTGTAACTGGAGCCGTGATGTTAGAAGGGTTTCAGCAGACAGCTCTAGAAACAAAGGAGCGGCGTCCGCTCAGGCGCTCTTTGGGTGCGCTTGGCCTGACAGAACTTTTTGGGGTACACTCGAGTGGACAGTACAGTATACAGTAGAGCGTTTAAAATACACATTTTTTTGTGGTCTTTTATTACAGATGTTTTTAATAATTGCAGAATTGTAATTTTTCACTCATAAAGTAGGCTACTATGACACCTTCTCTATGAGCGCTTCAGTGACCCAAATCAATCATTCTCATGCTCTTTGATCGTACGTCAGATAGTGAGCCGTTCAAGTGCAGATGGTCGTAGTGCAAAACCTCCTATCTGCAAAATGATCCAGGAAAAGTGGGAATAACCTCCAATATGCACTTTGTATATTTTTCTTTTTTTGTATTTTCTTTGTATTTAGTATTTTGTATTGGGTATCCTTAACAAATACCATTCTGCAAGAAAACAACCAGTTTTTTTTTAGTATTCTCAAAAAATAATTTTTCAGATAGGAGGTTTTGCTCTTCGGCCATCGATGTGTTGTACCAAAATGATATGAGAAGTGACATCTCCCTTTTTTTAACCCTCCTTGCCTTATATGTCATTATCAGACAGCGAGGGCCGTGACAAAACGTCGGTATTCGACGACCTGGGAATGAGACTGGGCTGATATTTAATGATCTTCGTTGGAGGGAGCACGAGATCCGAGCTAGCCATTGCCAACGACTGCTTCACTGTAATAGTTGTGCATCTGATTATTCTTAGTAAAACATCTGGCAAACAAATATCAGTGCCAGGCAAATCACATTTTTTTGTGAATCTCACACAGATCGTGAAGAACACTCAAATGCTGCAACACAGAAGAAAAGACTAGAACACTTGTCTGTGCTGGAGGTAAAACACAAAAGAAAAAACAGGCTCTTGTCTGTGAATTATATTATCGATTGTGAAGATTGTGCTCAAGAGGCAAAACCTCACCAAGGCTCATATATGAACATAAGAGTGCTACATTTTCATCCGGAGGAGGGATTTGGCTGTAAACACTCATCCTGCACTTTACTGTTCTCTGATTGCCCCCCTGTTGTATGGTTGCATCTCTCTGTCATCATTATTTTAGTATGCCCATGTTTAATTTATTCAACTATGTTGTTTTTTTTGCTTCTTTATGTACTGCTTACTACATACGGCACACTGCTGAAGCCGGGTTTAATATTTCAAAGGTCTGCAGATTGAAGTGGGCTCCCTGGATTCTACATCACAAGATCAACAATTCTGATTCGTGCCAGTTTTCCATTGAATTGCACATTGCGTTTGGAGTTATTTAAAGCGGTTAGTTTGGATTCATGTCAGCTACCGAGTACTGTGCTACAATATCACACTGCAGAATAATCTTCACTTTTGGGGCTCAAGAGAAATGCAGCTTTGACTCACTTTGTAAAAAAACTTTGCCTTGTTGCCATTTCTAAAAAGTGATAAAGGATATCTAACATCACTATCATATATAATCCTCAGCTGCATGCAGCAAGTGGAAGCCTACTTCCTTGATAATGTCAAATGGCATTGGGAGAAATGTTGAAAACCACTGACAGAAGGTGGAGGAAGCGGGTTGAAGGAAAACATGTTTACCATGATAGTAATACATATGACAACATGATATATGACTAGTAAAATAAACAATACAACAAATATTTGGGATATGTAATCAGATTCCTGAGACGGATAGCACGTCTTGCACATGTGTTTGTTTATCTTCGCCGGTCAACATGGAATAATGGATTATGAGAAGTATTGGTTGAGAATGCAACTGGGCCTCATATGTCATGGCAAACAGACAAACTACTGTGGTCAGGACAAAAGCACATCAAACTGCTGTTTCAACTCCCTTTTTACTTTCGGATGTATCAGTTCGGCTGAAACACTGTCTCCCTCAAAAGGACATGGGACTGCCCAATAGCTCACCCGGTGGAGAATCCTTACCGCAGGTTCAAATCTGATCTCTTCTCTCCGACAATTTCATGTCTAATTTCTGTCTATTCAAAAAAGGTCAAAAGACAAAATAACAATCTTCAAACAAAAACAAAAAAAGACCTTTCCTTACAACTCACTGCACTCTCATTTATGTTTTGAGGAAAAAAAAAATGTTCTCCCAGATTACAGTCGCAGTTTGAAACATGTGGTTAACTTTGCAAATTGAAACAAAAAGAAAATGCCAACAAAAGTACTTTGCTAGGTTTAGTAAAAAACATCATGGTTGGTCTTAAAATAGCTACAAAAGTACTTGGTTAGTTTTAGGAAACAAAACTACTTGGTTATGTTTAGACGACAGAAGCACTTGGTTCACATGGGACACAAACAGCAGTCTCCTGGCTGAAAGGCCTACATTTCAAGTGTAATCCATGACAAACTACGTTCCCCTAAAAAACGTAATTCACAATGATTTTTTTGTTTATTGGGAATAAATTTGGAAGAGACAGCGTTGTTCGATTGACAGCTTTCACACCAGCCTAAATGAACGGTTCCAAATGTGGCAAACGCACCAAAATCCGTTTTAAAAACAAACCAAACCATTTAGGTATAAAATAGTCTGAATGGTCAAACAATTAAAGTAGCATATGTTTTGTTTTCAACTAATTATCATACTCAAATACTGATCATGTACCTCAGAGGAGACAGGTGCAATTAGAGGGATGTTGGAGAGCAGTGAGGATGAGCTGATGAGCGGCTCTGGCTCGGCTGGTAGACGATGATGTGAAGTACATCATAAAAAGTCGAGTTTTCCGCCTGGAGGACAAGAAGTGACTCCACCCTCAACGAGGGAAGGTCATTCCACCGCAGAGGAGCCGGCAGGCAGAAACACTTCATAATAATAAATAGAACAGACGAGACAGCAGCAGCTTTGGGATTAGAGTCCCTTCCATGATCTGTGCTTACAACACCAGGTGGTAATACTGTGATAGACTGAATCATTGTGGGCACACAGTCAATATTCCCATAGCTAATAACGCTGATGCTCTAGCACTGAGGCTCTGATGTATTCACATACAGCGCTGACGGCTGACCTTCTACTCCACAGCCCCAGAAGTTTGCATGAAAAAGAGAACAAGTTTTTATTTCTCTGCAAGGGAGACCTGGCCTGACCTGATGGTGAAAACACACACAAAAAACAAAACAATGGCAGACATACAGAAAGAAAGAATTTTTGGTGTTTTTATAAAATAAAAAAGACCTGGAGAGTGACACTGAAGTCATTAGCCTTTGTGTGCAAAGGTCTGCCCTGAATGTCTGCATGGAGCCCAAAATGTAGGATCGCTGAGACACACGTGTTACTTAAGATGTTACTGAGACTGCAAGCTTTCGGCTCCTCAGGCAGAGTTCCTCTGATTACTACCAAATCCCGGTTCAAGATAAAGATTGACCAGGGTTTTGCAGTCAAGGCCTCAAAGCTCTGAAATTCTCTGCCTGAGTATCCGGGGCTCAGTGCAGGCTCAGTGACATAATTTAATATTGGAATAGTCTTTTTATTAATATACGTCTACATTGTTATTAGAGGCAGTAGTCACTGTTCAATATTTACCCTGCAGTGGGTGGGAGCAAAGACAAAGACAAGAGTCTCCTGCAATCCAAAGCAATTTCCCTGCAATGAATCCTGCTTTTCAGGAGCTTTTCATTATTTTCTAGCGCTGTTTGAGAGAGCCGGTGATTCAACTCTGTGCTAATGTCTGAGGCTGCTGTTGAAGTTACACTGTATTGCATTAGATTGACAATGCATGTGTTCATACTATTGTGTTAACCGTCTGTGTCTGGGAGAAGGAATGTGGGACACTTTTTGGACATAGTTAATGATCTACAACCTAGCAGGACAAAGCCGGCCACATGGCAGCATGTTGAGCTGGAGCAGCTCTCACCTGGATTCACCTCACCATCGTCGTGCGGCAAAGGGAGACGTGTAACATTTTGCCTATTCAGAACAGCAGTACAGGGGAGGACTGATCTGAACCGCCAAGAACATGGCATTCACCCTGTTCAACATTGAGTGTGTGTGAGAGAGAGAAGAGGGGGGGGGATGTGTGTGTGGTGAGGGGGTGGAGGGGGGTAGGTGGTGGGATGGGAGTCAATGTGTTTGGCAGAGATAACAAGACAGACAGACCTGGACAAATGGGGTACAAGAAAGAAACAATTTTCTGAAAGAAAATGAGAAAAAAGAGAGAGAGAAAGACAGAGGGACAGATGAGAGCGAGCGAGAGAGAGAGAGAGAGAGAGAGAGAGAGAGAGAGAGAGACTAAATTATAAATTTGTTTACAGTTGTAATGTTGAATATTTGACCTTCAAGTATTAACTGGAAATGACTAATTTCTCACCCCGTCTCCCTCAAACATACATGTTTTTACTTGACAGGGTCCTCATTGATAAAACACACTGCATATGGTCGGGCTGCAACGGATCACAAAACTGACAGTTCGGATTGTGTCGCGGTTTCGAGCCACGGAACGGATCAGCTCTTAGAGATAGCCGATTGGCCAAAACAGAAGTTTTAGTTGTTGTTTTGTCTCAAAAGTATGCATGTGAAGTAAAGCATATATTCACGCCAAGTACTAAACTTCCACTTAATGGCACCCAGCTCCCCTTCGTTGCTGCTTGGAATTCTTTTAAAACCCTTCATTTCCACTCCTGTTCCATTTGTATTGACCAAGCCCCTCTGACACCAACAAACACATACGCACACAGAATTATTGCTTCGAGGTAACAGAGGTGTCAAAAGGATGAACTCAGATTCATGAAACGTACACAGACACAGACACTCACACACTCGGGTTCTTGGCACGACGCACAACTGAAAAGTCGAGCTGGAGGCCCCCGAGCTACACTGCAGGCTGGGCTGGCACACACGCACGCACGCACGCACGCACGCACGCACGCACACACACACACACACACACACACAGGAAAGCCGTGATAGCACAAGTAAATCCACAGGGAAATACGGACACAAACACATTGGAAAATTACACACATCAAGACTGACTCAGGAAGGAACTATTGGAAATAAAAAAAGAAACATTGTCATCGCATTCAGGTGAGTGCATGACATCTGAAGCCCCGTCTCTCAGTCTCTGTCGCTCGTCTATGTCCACATCTCTTAGTCTGTTGGTCTCTCTCTAGCCCTGTGTTTGATCGGCTCCCTCCTCGCTGTCGCCTTGTTCTCTCCTCTCTCTGACAGATCAGTGCAGAGCCAACTGAGTGTTGCTGTACTTCAAGTCCCTGCAGCCTACATGCCTTCATGTATTATCACTGAGATTTGGTGAACTGAGCAGAGAAATGTGGCTTTAGAGTTCATATCGAGAGAGAGAGAGAGAGAGAGAGAGAGAGAGAGAGAGAGAGAGAGAGAGCGATCAGCCATCTGTTACTATAGTAACAGAAGTTAGCATGTGTCTCTATAGAGACAGGCTGTCACTGGAGTGTGATAAACTACTATGAATACAAAAGATTTGTTAACTCTATATATTGCCACTACAATCAGAGAGTCCTCGTACCAAAAAGTACACACAAGCCTTTACCTCGACGAGCCATTTGAGCATTTTCGTTCACTTCTACATTTATGCTATTGCTACCGGGAGTGGACAGTCAATATCTGTGTGATCACAATAAGTTGCTTGTTAAAGCAATGTTTAGGTGAAAACAGTCCCAGAGAAACAAAGGAACAGGTTTTTGTTTTTATGTACTTCACTAACCAGAAAGATCATAGGGCCCTATGAAAACGATCTATAGCTCATGGTCCTGCGTTTATGGCACACTTCTGCTGTTTCAACGGCACATTATTGGGGCGCAAAGTGAGGGGCAAGTGGCAAAGGTGTTGTATTCACATGTAGTCTCTTAATTAGTAACATGAAATAAACCAATCAAAGTGTCATCACACGTTCCCTTCCCACCTGGCGCATTGCTATTTAAGTGGTTGATTTGGAAAATTGAAGAAGCAAGCGGTTTTCAGTGAACGTGTTGCTTTTGAAAAGCCAAACGCCAACAAGTGTGGATTGAAGCAGAATATTTTGTTGGATAAAAACATGTTGTGAATTTTGTAAATGATTACAACTATATTTTTCTCTTACTTTTGTCTTCATATAATACTAATAATATTAGTGTAGCCTGATTTTTATCTGCAACTCTGCAGAAATAATGGGTTTAAATGGAATAAATGGACATGCGCATCTTTTTTCCAGTTATTCCGTACAGCCCTATATTTTTCTTACATTGATGAGTTTCATATTCTTTTTACTAATTAGGAGGGCTCTCTGTTTACTGTTTGTCACTGTCCATTGACAGGGGAGCTGAATTATTTTTGCCATTGCATATTTTTAAGGGAAGGAAGCGACAGGTATGTGATCCTTGGTCAGTGGACCCTCTGCCGTCTCCCAATCCTCTGTTCAACAACTCCATTCGACTACTATTTCACAAATGTACCGTTGCTGCTCGTCCCTGTGTGTGCAACAAGCAGAGTGTACGCACTGGGTGTAGGTCTTATTGTCTGTTCTCCACAGACCACAGGCTTTTACAACTCATTTCCCAGTATTAAAGGAAAAATACATGTTTGCACCACTCTGACGTTGGTCGAAATATACCTTTCATTTCCTTCCCCACTTTGTTGCTTAGTGGTTTGTCTTCCTTTAGGCAAAGTGGGCTCCGCAACAAGTGCATTACAGTCTTTCATCACAAAATAAATCCTGGAATGCTTTGAACATCACAGTGATGATGTATATTTGATTTAAAAGCAGCTTTAAATCAAAAGAATAATAATAATCTTATTTTGATAATTTCGTTCTTTTGAATAATGTTACAGTGTCACCCAACATGAAACGTCCCTAAAACAAACACAATTAACTGGCAGAGTATAGTGACACAAATTGGCTTATGATACAATCTTTGCATAATATGTTTTAGTTATTTATCTGACACTGTGCCAAAGTGATTTTCAACAATTCTGATGGTAATATTGCCTGCAATTTTCACAACCTGCAAAGAAATCTGCAAATTGGGATGCGGTGGCTTTGAGGTTAGATAAGTAATAAGCAAAAGGTCGCCCGTTTGTTCCCGAGACTGCCTTCTAAACAGGGAAGTGAAGACCCAGAGACCTGCTGTAATGTATCACCGCTGAGGCCCCGTGGAGTTAGGCACTTAACCCTCCCCTGCTCAGTGACCCATGCATCAGACTGTCCTCGTATGTAAATGTGTGCAGATACAGATTTTCCTCTTTGCATTAAATTAAAGTTCATCCTGTCATGTTAGGTAAAATAAACTAACGTGATCAAACAGCTTTTCCTTGCTGCCGGGGATTAACTACCACATGAAATCATACTCAAACTAGTTCGGTTCCTTCATCATAAAATGTAGATGAAAGTCGGTTTGGTTTGGTCATAACACTAATTTCTTCAGTCTGCTTAGAAATGTGGTTATATGAACGATTTTTAAGGACACAAGTGTAGACCAAGAAGCCATTTCTGAGTCCACTTGAATGACGATGTTCTGAGGGTGGTTAGAGTCTAACTGGAGGAAGAGCCGCACAAACATGTCACTCAAACAATTACTGTAGTTAACAAAGAAAGAGCAAAGAACTTTCAAGCCTCAGAACGATATCGCGTGGTACCGCCCATCCATCACCAACAGACGAATCTCCATTTATCTTGCAAATGTCAAAACAAATGTCACTGTCGTTTCCTGGCAACCATGATAAAAGAGCCACCTTTGATCGCTGACGGACTACCAGGGTGGTAAACTCATCGGAACAACAGAAGTCTGAGAAGAGGCAATCGGGGTGAGCTGGAGAGGGAACAGTCCAACTCTGGTTTGGACTCCAACAAAGCGACCCAGTGTGAAAGCAGTGTAGGTGCTCAGTGACACCAGCATTTATAACTGCGCTGAAGTAAATTAATTTGAATAAAATCAGCATTCAGAGAATTCGATCGCGCAGGAAAAATAAAAGTGTGCTGTGCTTCCGCATAGAGTTCAAGTTGGATCGGCTTTGACATTCAAATTTGCGTCATTGACCTTTTGCAAACCGTCTCGACCATGCTTCCCCTTCGAGGGAACAGAGAGCCGGTGGGTCTAAAATGGTTGAAGTTGTCGTATAAGCTGTGTCCCACCATCAAATCTTATATAACGACGAGGTTCTTGCTGAATGAGAAGTAATGCCAAATAGAGCTTCCTCTTCCTATCCAACCAAGCAGCCACGGCACAACCAGATGTCACTTCGTCCCCACTAGCGTCCAGAATCTTTTACGAGGACATGCAAATTAACTTCGGTAAAGATTAATGCGGCGTTCACACCAAATGCAAAGGGAATTCTTTTCGCGCCAGTAGATTACATACAAAGACAAATAAAAAGGCGCGAATCGACACGAGTCACGCGAATTTGCGCCGGGCCCAATGTGAAATGGCAAAATTGGCCTCATTCGCGCAATTCTAAATTTGTGTGACGCTGTGTCGCGAAAGCCTGTCAGCGTTGAGATGCTGGCACCGATCTTGGCCAACAGGTCATCAAACTGGCTACCGGTCAGCCTCAAGTAGCGCTGCAAGCGGCAATCATCCAGACACAGTTCCTGGAGAAGCTGTGTGCGGCCACGGATAATATTATGAGCCCAGACAGGAGGGCGTTTGATGTTCCGACGTTTGTGGGACTTCCACAACGCGTACAAAGCAGCAATAGTGGTTATTTCTGCCATGGTGGATGGTGGAAACGATAACTGTTTCCATGGAGATAAGCCTCTCCTCCTCTCCGACGCATTTAGCGCGAATGACGCAAATGACCACAAATAGTCCGGCGAGTAATGCGAAACGCGAAGATTTTCTTTGCTTTTGGTGTGAACGCAGCATTAGAGGCATCACATATTTAATCAGACGACTGGGATAAATGCACTCGTAGACCTGATTTTCAGCACAGGATTCTGGATTCTGACAACATCGGGGCTTTTATTGGCGATACCAGCACACCTGATGACACACACTGTTGGCTTCATCCCAGTTGACTCCTCCATTCCCACACAGGGCAACATTAGTCGTCTCCATTGCCTCCACAGGTTGCCTATAAATCATTGCCATGCAGGCCAACAGGCAGTAATAGAGACAGATAGTCTCTCGTAGACTGCATTAATGAACTGTTGTTCCTGGAACCAGGACAGCCGACGGACGGATCGATTCAGCATTGTTTTCTGCTCCGCAATCACCGCGGACCCGAAAATCACTTCAGCGTTGGCTCAGGTGGGCAATTAATAAGAGGGCAATTCAGGCAATCAACGAGTAATTAAACAGCGATTTCAGAGATCTTCAAGAAGGAATGTTTCCGCCTCCATTCAGTTGACTGGCGATGAGCTGGCTCGAGTCCAACTTTCCTTTCGAGGCAGAAAACCGTCGGCTCACTCCTGGTTTTATTCCCCCGTCTTTGTTTCCTTTGGAGCAAACATTTCATTTACTGAATCTGAAGATGGTGCAGAATATTTAACATCCCACTAAAATTTTATTATGGATTAAAAATGTTGTAATAAGCCATCTGGTTTTATGAAAAGTTGACTGATCTCGGAACTTGCGGCGAGGGTGCTTTTCTCATGGCAGTCATGTAACATTAACAAAAATGCACAAAGACTTGATGTCCTCTCTTGTGGATTACAGAACATAAGCAATCTTTAAGAGTCTGTCTGATTTCTTTGCAATGTATTTCGTTTTGAAATATTCATTACGCTCCTACTCTCACTCCCCCTGACTTTCTATCCCCTCTCTTACCTTTTCATCCCTCCCAACCCCGTTCTCCCTCTTTTAAAACCTTCCTCTTCTCCTCCTCCTCCCCTCCATCACAGTGTTTCCTTCCTTGTTCTCCAGATGATGAACGACTGGTTGCTCCACTCATCCATCTACTGGGCAGCCTCATCTATCTATCCTTGGCCTGCCCACACACACACACACACACACACACACACACACACACACACACACAAAACAAAGGAACACACGAACATATACAGTGAAACACACAACAGCATTAACACCCACCGCCATACACACTCACGTACACACTCAAGGTGTCCGCAGAGAAAAAGATGAAGTGTAATTTGAATGGGCTCAGCCCTGCGCGCAAACACACAACACACACACACACACACACACACACACACACCCTCCCTCCCTTAGGGTGTGTCAGTACAGCTTCTGATTAAAGAGCCTCTATAGAAAATCAATACCTCCTTCATTGCAGCCTTACTTCTCTCTATCTCTCTCTTTCTCTTTCTCCACCTCCGTTCATTTCTCTCCATCCAGACCTCATCCATCCAAAGTCTCCACCTCCCTTCTGCCTCACCCATGTGCTTTATTGTAAACGCAACAAGGCGTCTCCCATGACGTGAATGGTTGACCGATCCTAATGTACAAAACGTGACAACAGAACGCAGAACGGGATCCGTTCAGTTCGTCTGATTCGATGCTCAGCGTGAAGCGGCGAGTTGTCCAGAAAATACCGACACAGGCGGAAAAAGCAAAGAAATGTAAACGAAGTTACCACCCTGACTGGCGTCAAATCCCAACGCTTCGCCGGTGGCCCGCGGCGCCTTGAAACCGACGCGCAATAGCAGTTAACGGTCTGTCGTCAGCGTCATTATTAGACGGTCAGAGCAACTAACTGACATGGAGTAAAGAGCTAGAAAGCCAGAGCAGGGTGGTTGGACGGGTCAAACAAACACAGGACTTTCACCCTGGAGACCACTGTTGGTGTGGTAGTGTGAAGCCATTGGACGATGAGGTATTTCACCACAGTTGCGTTACTGTAACTTCCAAAAGGCACATCGTAGTTGCTTTAACTCAAACCACGCTTGTTTCCTGAGCCTAACCGCGTAGTTTTGTTGTGTACGGTTCTATTTCAAGCCATTCGGCGTTCAACAAACACATTTCTAATTATTATTATGAAATAATTTTCTTTACATTTTAATTTGAAGAAATTGATTAAGAGTCTGGCACTTGTTTTCCCTCCGCCTTGCTCTCTGTTTCGCTGTCTCCTCTCTGCAGCTGTGGATTATGGGATCAACACTTAAAGGAGGAAATATTAAGAAGTGGGAAAGGGGCTGCAGCTCAAGTGCACACACACACACACTCACACACAATGACATCATACACATTGGAGGTAGGTTTGGGTCTGGGGGCGTGTTTAATTTATCCTCCCAGAGCAGATTAAGGTCTGAGCTGTTAAAATCTGTCCACCCCGGGCTTGCCTGCTAAAATAACAAGCACTCCTACACACCCTGCATCAATAGTGATAATGTGCACACAGCAACGCGTCCTGCATGTTTCTCACCATATTTAAAGGATAAAATGTGTTTTTTAGCTGGTGGAAATGTGGCTGGAAACTGACATTCAGCAGCGTTTTAACTCGAGAGTAAAACGCTCATTTCAAGCTGAAGACATGTTTTGTTTTTCCTGCAGCTGAAGCTCAGGTTCAGATTTTATTTGTCCTTATATTAAATCAGAGACGAGCCTATAAGCTTTGCAGCTGTCTTCCATATCTCCCATCAACCAGCTGTTTCTGTCTCTGACTCTACTTTGAAATGACACAAATCAGCCCCAGTTCATAACGGGTTGTGTTGCTCTGACTTTAGCAGCATGTTTCACTCAGAAGCTCAACCGTCTCTCATCTCGTGCACATGAAGCAAAAATCATGAAGAGCTTCCTGGGGTTAAGACACAAATAACCAACAGCGGTTCATCAATTATTTGTGGATCGTTATGAGGTTCAGGTGGAACCAGGTTGTTTGGTCGTACCTCACTTCAGGTTTAAACTAAAGGCATAACCAGAGATACACTGATCTGACTTCATCTACCCTGATGCCTAAACTCTGTATCAGCTGATACAAAGTCTTAATATGATGCTTAATTTGAATGCTTGGCCGTAATAGGAATCATGGTTTTAAGTATAAAGTAAGACGTGGATATCATTATACATCACCGTTAACTGTAAGAGGAGACAGTCACTATTCATTTTGATCCAGAAAGTTAATGAAAATGAATTGCTATGATTTAAGTGCAACGAGTGAAATGTTTAACCATATCGTAACCCTGAAGTGCGAATACACACTCTCCATGTCGACACATTCTCACTATCAACTCGTCCAATACTGAAGCTTGGTCAGTGGCCCGACACTTCTATCTATGACGCTCTAGGTTCCCCTTTAGCTTCAGCTTTGGACTCGGGGACAGCGTCGTCAAGTTTCCGCTCCTTAAATGCATAATGTCTCTTTTCAATATAAACTTTTAAGATAGGTTTAAAGTGCGGAAGTCACACTGGACGTGAATAGTGGTCTCCTGGGTGAAAGTCCTGTATTTGTTTGACCCAAGGTTTAGGAAAACATCGTGGTTTGGGATACAATCGGTACGTTTGTTATGTAAAATAATTACACTTGCTACACAACCGCCGTGAGTAAATGTCCAGATGTTACGTAACACAACTAAGACCTTCTTGATATTTGAACCACATTGGTTGCTCCGACCGTCTTTCACTGACGCGGATGGGATTAGAGTAAGTTGAAAGCCGATGGGCACTTACCAAGCTGCAGTACTGGACGCGCTGAGAGTGAGAACAGGTTGTGTATCCATAACACATTGTGATAAAATATTGATTTAGTGTATTTCCCAGTGCTGGAAAGTAGCAATGGGATATATTCTGACACAAAGAGGCCCATCAAGACAGCCCTGATGTGTGGCCTTACATAGAAAGCAACGTGTGTGACGTTGTTCCCCAGATCATATGCAGCCAGTGGATATCACCCTTGATATTGTGTGTACTTGTCTCTCTATGCCTAATTGTCTTCCTAGAATTTCTTCATGCTTTTTTGAAAGATGTTGTTAAAAAAAACGTGTTTAATTACTTATGAATGATTAATGTGGGCGATGACTGGTTAAGATAATTGCTTTAAAATTGCATCTCTGCCATTAAAATCCAATTTAAGGACATGGGGTTGTGGGTCTGACTTGTGGTCTACATTATGAATGCAGCTTTTTCCTTGTTTCCCTTTGACTGTTACAGCACCAATCACACACACAGCGGTCTTTTGAGTTTTGGGGTCATTACATTAACTAAAATTCATTTTCCGGGTACTTACCCTAACTGCAACCACTACCAGCCTAATCCTGACACTTACCCTAACCTTTACCAAACCTTAACACAAGTCTTCACCCTAAAATGTAATGATTTATGATGTGGAACGTGCATTTGGTCTCGATGAGGAAGGCGACTCCCCAGATTTATGTCCTCACAAGACCGGAAAAACACACCCGCATTCACAAAGTATTGCACAGTATGGACCAGTTACAGCAACACTTGAATACAAATGAACGACTTATAAGGGTCTCTTTGCACCGCCTGTTCAATCGAACTTCATTTACAGACACTCAGCATTGACACACATAAACACACTAAACCCATGTATATTAGCATGTTTGCCCCATGGGGATACATCGGATTCATTTTGCTCAGACTCAAAGACAAACACATGTTCTAGTGCTACCTTCATCCTAATTTAACCCCCAATCATACACACTTAAGTGGGACCAATACAAAGACTCTCACACACACACACACAACGCGGATCCGTGTCGGTCTAAGTGAATTGTCATCGGCAGTCGATCCCCTCTCATCCCTCCTAATAAATTCATTTGCAGTCTACTCCAATCAAACCACAACTGAGATGGACGTGCGAGGCTATGCTCATCAGCTGCTTCATATTCACATCAGCAGAGCACAGCACACATCTCATTCTAATTCATGTCTAATTTTAGCTTGTTATTCGTCTGGACTGGTCAGGCCTGGGGGGGGGGGGGCGGAGTTCAGTTTGTGGCTGGTGAGAAGAAACATTTTCTATATTTTGATACTGCACAGTATATATTAGAATGTAAAATATTGTGGTGCCAAGACTTCCCTTCCTCAATTTGAATTATGTTCAAACTGTGTAAACCACAAAGTTCATATGCATTTGGTTAAAGGTGCTAAATAAAATAATCAGAGCATATCTATTGCCTCCACATGGCTCTCAACATGGTGACGGCCGAGCCGACCGGTTGCAGCTAACAGTGCCGACGGCGGTGACCTGAGGTGGACATATCCTTCATGACGGTTTTCCGAGAGTGATCAACCTAACTCTGTGTAGTCATTTGAAGACCAACCGTGAACCATTTTTCCTCAACCTAGCTAAATTGTTTTACAGTGTTTGTTAGAGCCTGTTTGCTGTAAACAGCTGCCTGCTGCTGCTGGAAACAAGGTCGATAAAAGCGACAACAAATGTGCCATTAAACTAAAACTATGAGCTAAAAGAGCTCAGTGGAGCTGCAGAGTTGGATATAATACTTTTGTGGGTGTTGGGGGAAAAAAACAGAGAGCTACCTCCCCAGTAGAAACCCTGAGTTGTAAATCGAACCTGCATCACTGCAGTTGAGTGTTTCTCTGCGGTTTATTGTGACCATCAACCATCCCCGACACGGCACAGCAAATGTTGCGCCAATAGATCATTTTCACCGACTGACTCTCTGAAAACATAAAAACAGCAGACTTCAGGAGCAAAGTTTTATCTAACACGGGACTAGAGACCGTTTTCGTGTTGTACTGAAGTTCCAAAATGACAAGTAGTAGAGAAAAACTCCAAGACCCCCCACCCATGTGACGACACTGCCAGGCGGAAATTTCTGCGTTGCATCGTCAAAGTTGATATTGTCTTCCAATGTTGTCAGATACTTGCAAGTGTCATTATATAATTAACATATTAACAAATTCAAACTCAAATGGAAGAGCGATTTTTTTTTTTAGCAGCAAATATTTCTATACTCTCCTTCATTGATTAGAACGGCCGCATCGGAGGCTGTAAGTGAATTGCATTGCGTTAGCTAGCTAGGCTAGTCTGCGCCGCAAACATTTCCAGCTATAATCCCAAAGTCCACGGCCCTGGGAAGTGGCGAAGTTCCAAGCCAAACCAGAGCTGGCTTGTCATGGCTCCGCCAAGAGGACATGTGTCTGACGAAGTGTAGAAATATTTGCGGTTCATTATGCCACTGTGGGGAAGAGTGCCTCAGACAACTCGGTCACCTTCAGCTCTGCTGTGAACGACGATTTAGTCACAAGCTCTTTCTAACACTTGTTATTGGTTAAATATGAGTAAAAAAAAAGCTCAGAGAGACGTAAAAGGGTCACCAGTAGCATAGATTTATGAAAAAAATGTAAATGACCAAAGGTTTCCGCCCCGACAGCGAAGATTTACTGTCAGTTGGTGATGAAGGGAGCAGACTGCCTTGCTCTAGGGCACTGGGTGGGTAAGGAGCTTTTCTGTTAATTGCAGAATTAATTTTTGACCTGTTAAACGTAAGCTCATAAAAGGTTATTTCATCTTTTACAATTTCTTCAGGAAGTTTTAATTTAATGAAAGGAAAAATCGATAAAACATTTTTGAATAAAACTGCAACAAATCCAGTAAAACTGTGTGACCAAGAGACTGATGCAAGAATAGATATACGACTGATGAAATAATACCCAAGTTATTGAATCATTTCATAACTCATTGCTTCATTTAAAAGTGAAAACTATTTATTTCATTTAACAAACACACACAGCTGCACTCCACACACACTACTTGTCAGTCGCCATTAAACAGTGCCGTTTGCATATTGCATACACTGCAGCTTCTTTGTCATCCGTCTCAACACCCCCGCCCAAACTGAGGCTGGATTATGCGCTAATTAGACCCACACAAACAAATAACAACAACAACAACAACAGACGAAGGGAGCTGACAGGGGGGCTGATGGGAGCTCACAGCCCGATGACGGCCCATATTTTAAGAAACCCTTTTTATAGACTTCTTAGCGTGCGGATAAGTTATGCAAACAGTGTCACAGGCAAAAGATGAAGGCAACTTCACACGGAATCAAACACACAACTTTTTTCACCTTTATTCACCTAAAAAAAAAAAAACACCACATGTCTGAAATGATAATGGAAACGGAGAACTGGCTCTTGATCGTTGTTTGATTTAGAGCTGTAACGAGCCCTTGCACACCAACCCAGAGTAAGCTACAATAACCAAACATATTGTAACTGTAAGGGTGGGACTGCCTTGCTCCAGGGTTCAAGAGTCAAGGAATATTTTTGACGCTCTTACAGTTTTTAAACAATGATATTAAATAACTTTCAGTCGTAAGCTTGTTTTGTATTTGCCGCATTCCACGGGGTTCGTGAGTGTCCGAGGCGGCCTTCCGTGGCCGTCTTGCACAGCAGGTTTTTCGCCTCTCTGCGCAAATCCAACATTTTCGAAACTACGCGGATGCGGATGGCTGAAGAACATGGAGAACTTTGAGAGGTTCCTCGTCATGACTCCAGCTCAAGGCCGTAGACGCCGCCAGTGTTTCGGTTTTACCGAGTGCCTCTTGGCTCTTGAATGAATACAGTTGTTTAAAGATGTTTCCACAGCAATATCAAATAGAAACAGTTAAAACTAAACTACTATTGCCAAGCTCCTGTAGGAAGCAACCACAGTTGGTGATTGTTTGAACAGTGGAAACACCAACAAAGACAGTTTTGAGGAGTTTTATTTTATCTGTTTGAATGAAGGCAACTTCACGAAGTGAAATGAGTGTTTCTGTCAATGGAGCCCCCTGACTGAGGAGAGCATAGCACTTATTGACTTACTATGTTTTGGTCTAGTGTGGTCTAGTTTCCTGTTTGTCCACACTACATGTGTATAGCGCTGTTCTAGTCTTCCGACCACTCAAAGTGCTCTAACACTACATGACATCATTCACCCATTCACACAGTGATGGGAGGGGCTAAGGTCCACCTGTCCATCAGGAGTAGATAACATTCATACTCATTCACACAGCTACGGGAGACATTTGGGGTTAAGTGTCTTCCCCAAGGACACATCGACATGGGCCAGCGGAGCCGGGGATCAAACCGCCGATCCTCTGATTGAAGGACGACCCCACAGTCGCCCATCGTTATATGTACATGCAGATCGTTTCAGTTTAATTCCTTCCGACCGCTGATTTCTTTCCCTCTGCCCCGATACACTGGAGATGAAAGACAACTGGGTGTGTGGGGCATATCGTTTGAAGAACTCGTTTTTTTTTTACGCTTTAAGGACAACTTGTACGTCTTTATCTGCCAGTTTCTGTCACCACGTTGGCTTCCTGTTTCTGCCTCTGTCCTCCCTCTTTATCTCCTCCTCTCCGCCTCCCTGATTGTGTCGGTGTTTCTCTCCGTCTTTCTTCCCGCAGGAAGAAGGAAAGGGAAACCACTGCGATAGTGGGACACGGCGGCTCGGGCTCCTGCCAGCGGCTCCGGACTGGCATTTCAGCTGATTGGCACTGCAGGCGGTAAACACTGCAGCACATGCAGGATGTTAATGGGAACCACAGCCCACGGATACACTCACATACTGGACTCTGTGTGTGTGTGTGTGTGTGTGTGTGTGTGTGTGGGGGGGTGGAGGGGGTGGGGGGGGGAAAGGATTGGTGGCTACTTTTCAAAATTTGCTTTTCAAAAAAGAGTTCTTTTCTCCATGCTGGCATTCAAAAATCATTAAAACGTGTGTGTGCATTTTTATCTACGTTACCACGGGCTATACATAAACATCTGTTGATACGCACATTCACTTTGTGTGTGTGTGTGTGTGTGTGTGTGCGTGTTTAATTAATTCCAAAATCAATCCCCGCACTCTCTGTAAAACTCAATCATCAGTCAATTCATCATGTGCCGAGACCTTTCACGATCTACTGATGCCTCAGTGTCGCAGGTTTGAATCCCGTGAGGAGGAAGTGAAGGAGAAACCTCAGTTAGCTTCTGAGGGAACGTGTCTCACACTCACTGATCCAGTGGTGGAAAGCAACAATGTACATTGGCTGGAGTTCTGTGCGTTGGAGGCACCTACAGCCTGAGTGTTTTTATTTTATGCTACTTCATACTACTACTACTACGGGAAATATTCCACTTTTTACCGCACTACTTTTTTATTTTTCATTTCAAAACATTCAAACATCATTTCATTCAACGTGATACATTTTTATGGCTTTTTTTTCTTGTATTTTGGGGATTTATTCAAGCCTTTCATCGTGGTCATGGTTCAACACGTCCTCATTCAATAGGAGGATTGAGGAAAATATTTTGGTTTGTTGGAGCGTTCCACCTCCCCGTACGACAGCAGCACTGTGTGGGCTTCATACGGCCTCGTTCACGATTACATGGATAACATGCAAAATCATTTCGTGGGCTATCCAAGATTAACGGCGCATTACTTTTCGTAGGAATAGCCACGATGGGACGAGAACTGCAGGTGACAGAGTGATGTTTTCAACGCCCATCTTCACTTTGTCTTTCGTTTTTAATCTGGTTGACATTTTTACTTCCTTCCTTCATCACCTTCCTTCATCGATGTTTTTAGTTTTTCCTTTGACCTTCAAGTTTCTTTTTGCAGTCACTCACACACACACACACACACACACACACACACACACACACACACACACACACACACACACACACACACTGAAGCCCTGGGGTGAAGGATGCTGAATGCTCAGTCAAGTAGAAACAAGGGTGAGACACAGTTTGATCTCGACCTCTCTTCACCACTTCTCGTCTCTTTCTTCCTTTTTTTTTTGCCCAAAAACACCACCCTCTTTCCTTTCCTCCACATTTCCTCATTCTCTCTTTTTTTCCCTCCATCTTTCTCTCCTTTTTACACTATGTCTCTTTCTCTCTCTCTCTCTCTCAATTTTACTGTATTCTCTTATATTATACATTCTGCAATGTGGACATCAGCAATGCAGATCTGCTCTGTGCATTCAGTTACCATGGAAACACAAACAAATATTCACAAATGTTAATCAAAACAAAAAGTTTGCCCTGTTCTCTCTGATTTGGATATTAATCCCTCAGCCAGCAGAGGCTGCAGGTGTTGGTGACAGGCTTCTGATTTCTGGTGATATTTATGTAGACTAAAGGTTAGATGTATTTCCTGTTCACAAACAAAACATGCAACCTTGAGAAACAAATCCATCACGTGCAGAAAACATTAAAACACATCACGACAAATCTGGACCAACCCCGTCTCCTGCAAAATTACGTTCCCATACAATTGAACTGCACTCTCTTACTTTTCAAGGGGAAATGTATTTCCTCCCAGATTATATTTGCAGTTTTAAACATAAAACAAAAACACAAAATAAATCAAAAAGCACCACAAAACTGCTTCGTTAGGTTCAGGCAAAAAAACTAATTTGGTTGGTTTGGTAAAAAAACAAAACACATCATGGTTTGGCTAAATAGGAATATACGAAATTGAAACAAAACAAAAAAAGCAAGAAAATGTATGACTTTACGACTATTAAGTGTTTTAGAATAGAATTTTAAACTTATTTGTGATGCGTCTAAATGAAACGTAATCCACGACAAAATACATCTCCCTCGAAACGTTATTCACAGAGCAGTTCCGTTGCATGTGAAGGTCATTTTGAAAAAGAAAGGGCAATTTTATTCACATTTCGGACTAATGAGAAACTCAACTCTGTCAGAGGACAATGAAATCCTGAAGATGTGACTCTATTGTACTATGCTATAACTACAATGCTCACATATCTGTTATCAGAGGGACACTATCCGTCTCTAAATGTGATGTGTAAAACATGTATTCCATCACATCTACAGACATGACTAAGTTATAGATAAAATGTCAGAGAACAGAGGACCCGTGCTGTGAGAAGCTCGGCGCCCCGCCGTGCCCGCCGTGTCGCCGCATGCGTGTTCGTATCAAACATGCCTGACATTTGTGACACGACTCTCATCCCCGTCGTCGTCGCCGACGTGTCGGCATTCAGTAATACGTAGTATAAGGAACAAGAAAGTCCTCGTGAAGAGTGTGTGGGAGGGGAGGGGAGGGGAGGGGAGGTGAGGGAGGGGAGGGGAGGAGGGAGGGGAGGGAGGGGGGGAGGGAGGGGGGGGGGAGGGGAGGGGGAGGGGAGGGGAGGGGAGGGAGGAGGGAGGTGAGGGGAGGAGGAGGGGAGGGAGGAGGGAGGGAGGGGAGGGGAGGGAGGGGATGGGAGGGGGAGGGGAGGGGAGGGGAGGGGAGGGGAGGGTGGATGGGTTGAACGTACACAGACTTTCACCCAGGAGACCGCTGTCTGTGTCCCGTATGCAACAAAGTCAACGTACTTGTTTCACTCTAGTTTAGCTACACAGATGCTGCACTTAACTATCACTAATTACGTAACAAGGGTTATTTTACATAACAAATATAATTATTTGAACCCAAGCCTAACCATCTAGTTTTGTTGTGTGTGTACAGTTTATTTTGAAAAGAGACTGTGGGCATGTAAAGAGCATAAACTGTACATAAAAAGTGGAAGTAGCCACCGTGACGTCATCCATTGGTTTTGAAGTCTCGAGTTCGGCATTGTGGCCGTCGCCATCTTGGTTTTTTGGAACCAGAAGTGACTTCAGAGGGTGGAGCTAAGGACACTGAACGCTGAATAAGACGTTTCTGGGCAACTAGAATGTCACAATAAACTTTAATGCACTGAAGAAACACACCGTGAAAGGGTTAAAGTTCAATGACAAAAACACGGACAGCTACCAGACAGGACGCCTGGTAATGGGTGGAGCCAGGAGGACCTGGAGCGTGTGAAGCGTAGGGCCCCTTACCAAGCGTCAGTATTATATAACACGTACAAGTAACACACACACACACACACACACACACACACACACACACACACACACACACACACACACACACACACACACACACGCAGGATGTGTTTATACAGGATTAGCTCCATGCCGTCGCACAGCTTCGCTTAAATAAAGGCCTGACTAAATACTTTAATGAAGCAATTGGATGCAAAGTCATGACACTCAACTTGCGCGCGCACACACGCGCGCACACACACACACACACACACACACACACACACACACACACACACACACACACACACACACACAAAGCTTATGCATGCATATTTGCTTTGCAAATCCTGTTTATATGACAAACTTTAAATTCATGTACAGTAAATGCATGCAGTAGCTGCACACACACACACACACACACACACACACACACACACACACAGGAGTGTCTTTTAAAGGAGATAATAGGACAAAATGTTTGGTGCTGGAGAGAGCAGAGGAGTAAAAGAGGTGTGAAGACGAGGAGAGCAGATAACAAAAAGAGGAGGGATGGATTTAAAAGAGGAGAAGGGGAAAATAAAAGAGGGGAGGAGGAAGAGGAGAGAACACCAGAGGAGAAAGTTAGCAAAGAGGAAGGGAACAAGGAAGTGAATGAAAGAAGAGAGAGGCACAGATGACCGAGGGGGAAAGTAGGAAGGAACATTCATCTAGTTCGGTCAAACTGTTTGACATTTTACTGGCATTCAGTTGACGTCTCCTGACATGGTAACCATGGAGACAAGAGACAGAGCATACTGGCAGGACTGAAGCAGTTTCCCCATAAAAATGTTGAATGTATCATAGGGTATAACTGTAGCGTACAATATAACAACAGCTGAAATTTAAAGGGCCAGTTCACCCGAATCACATTTTCACTCTTACCCCTTGTGTTGCCGGACAGAGGGACGTCTGGAATATCCTGCTGCCCCGCGACCCGGCCCCCGAAAAAGGTGAAAGAAAATGGATGGATAGATAGACCGAGTCCTTTCTTGGGATCTGCGACAAGAAAAAGAAGAATCTATGAATTTATAACATCTGGAAAAGTATATCAGTGAGCAATGTTCCAGACCCCTCGAGGTATATCAGACCAAAATACACCAATGGGACAGCTTTCCTTTAAAAGTAAAATACACTCAACAACTGCACCAAAATAATTTAGGATCACTGTAGAGTATCTTCATATGGATGATAGTTTCAGATGTTGCTAAATCCTTCAAGATTTACACATTTTTCATTTATAAAATCCAGAGTTTAGTGTCAGTCATGTTTTGTTTTTTGGTTCTTTTTTCCCTTGAGATTTGTTTTCGTGGGTTTCAGAGGAGAAACACGTTCTTTAGGTGACTGTTGGATCGTGTCACTGTGTGGAATGTTTTGTGATTCTGACTGAGACGTCCGGCGTCCTCTCTGGTTTCTACGTGGCGTGAGGACATTGTGGCCGGTCTTCTGGGACGGACCTTCAAGAGGGTTCAGACACGGTTTAAGGTTCATGCTAGAGAACAGGTCGGGGTCTGGTATTTAGTTTTGATGGTTAAGTTTAGGGTAAGGGGCTAGGCAATGCATTATGTCAATGACTGTCCTCACAAAGATAGCAGTGCAAGGTTGTGTGTGTGTGTGTGTGCGTGTGTGTGTGTGCGTGTGTGTGTGTGTGTGTGTGTATTACATGCCCTTAAAACTGTACTAAGTAGTTAGCATAATAGTGTTTATGTTTACAGGCCTGCAGCACAAGCGTATCATTATGTCCACAATAAGGATTCTACGACAACAAGATTTAATTGGAGGAAACCTTCGTCAATGTGTGTGTGTGTGTGTGTGTGTGTGTGTGTGTGTGTGTGTGTGTGTGTGTGTGTGTGTGGATACTGACTTTAATATTGCAGCACTTAATTATATTGGACCTGGGTGTGTTTACAAGTTATACAATGATAAATGGTTGTTAATTCTTCACAAACACACACACACACACACACACACACACACACACACACACACACACTCCTTCTGCTTTCCTCTTTCTCTCTCTCCCTCTCTGTATATATCTATATAGATATAGATATATATCTTTAAAAAAGATAAAATAAAATCTTAAAAAAACAAAAAAAACATAATTGTTGCATAATATTTCAGCCTCACTGAGTTAACTTTGTAACATATGGCTCGTTGTGACGGTGGCAGAACACCTTCAGTAAATAAATCACTATTCTTGGCTTCACATGGGCACAAAACGCTGCCAAAAGTTCTGTATTTGTTTGACCCCCCCCCCCCCCCCTCCCACCCTTTAGCGTTATTAATACTACGTCTGTAGCTCCGCATCTAATAATGATGCGGATGGTTGACGTTGGAGTTAAAGGAAAACGTGTAGGCATTGTAGCCAACGGTTCGTACGATATCTTACGATATCGATACGAACGATATCTTGCGTTGTTCCTTCGGAAGTCAGCCACAGTGTCAATTCTCTTCAAAATAAACTTCCGTCTCCAGAGGAAACACGTTAGTTAGCTCGAGGCAACAGAACTACTCGGTTAGGTCGAGGAAAAGATCCTCGTTTGGGTTACAATAATCGTCATTATTTGACATTATTTATTTATTTTTCGTAGGTATAGCTGCGAACGCTGCACGATCAAATAAATCGTCAGGAAAAAAAATACTTCCAATAAAAGCTTCTGTTAATGAATTAGAAAGAGGGAGGATTTCGAGGCAAGTTTACGAGTGCTGCCCGGAGGACGCTTTCAAGGGAGACAGGATGACGATGACAGAAGAGAGGACCGCTGCTTCCCCGGGATGACTGAGGGAACTGCTGAAACAAAGTTGAAAGCAGGAACATAATCCACAGCTGGTGCAGTAAATCACAGGAAATAAAAACAATAAAACACACACACACACACACACACACACACACACACAGTCTACATCGCCACATGGACTGCAGAGTGAAAACAAATGATGTACAGCGTACTTGTAACTCTCTCTCCCACTAACAGGCAACAGCAAAGATTCATTGTGTCTCAGTGTGTGTGCGAGTTGGGTTCGATTGTTCTGAGTGCAGCGCACACCTTCCTCCACATAAGGGCCCTCCACGCGTGCACACACACACGCACACACACACACACTCCACGCCGCTTCACACTGACACACTCTATATCCACACAAACACACTAACGCTCACACACCTGGGTCTCTCCATCATTGTGTCATTGTTTCAAGCACACAGACCCACACATGCAGAAAACACACACACACACACGTATTTTGCTTTCTCAGTCATTCTATCGAACAAACATGTATATGCACGCACACACACACACACACACACACACACACACACACACCGCTTCACACTGACACACTCTATATCCACACAAACACACTAACGCTCACACACCTGGGTCTCTCCATCATTGTGTCATTGTTTCAAGCGCACAGACCCACACATGCAGAAAACCGCACGCACACACACACACACAAACACACACACACACACAGACACACATATTTTGCTTTCTCAGTCATTCTATCGAACAAACACACACGCACGCACACACACACACACACACACACACACACACACACACACACACACACACACACACACACAGCACAATACAGAGGTGTCAGGATGATCGACCATCCCATAAGCTCCGATGAGACGAGCTGCCCACAATGCACTGCTGCGACTCTTTCAACCACCACTTAAAGGTTTTCTAGAAATGTCACCAAACGTCCATTTGAAAACACATCGTTGACCGGAGTTCATCAGTCAGCGTCTGCCGGCGTCTCACATCAACGACGCGTCGATAACGTCCGACACATGAGGGCCCTGGGTCCAAAACAGCGTCTTTATCTGAGCGCCACAACAAACCGCTCCCAATGAGGAGAGAGAGGATCTGTTTTTTTTTTTTTTTTCGAGCGCTCTCGTTTGTTTTGTTCGGCTTCAAGGTGAAAATCTCTGAAATCTTTCATATGTCAGACCATCAA
The DNA here is from genome assembly GCA_016806645.1 of Ophiodon elongatus. Taxonomy (NCBI): domain Eukaryota; kingdom Metazoa; phylum Chordata; class Actinopteri; order Perciformes; family Hexagrammidae; genus Ophiodon; species Ophiodon elongatus. The sequence goes on from JACSYO010000749.1 coordinate 336,893, forward strand.
AAACCAAAGAGGGAGACGTTGAGGGAGCAGATTGGCCGGCTGGACATCGGAGTGCGGAGCGTTACCGCCTCGTGTCCGACAGATTGTCCTCCCCGCTATAACTCTTTGTCCGTCAGAGTGAGTGATGACGAGCTCATCCACACAAAGTGTCAGGCATCCTCCAGTTGGTGCTCATGGGGGGAAAAAAAACAAAGTTGTCAGCACAAATACATAATAAAAAGGAAAAGGGGGCGATGCAACTGTGTTTAAAGTGGCGATGCGTAGCGAAGAGTATCGTTGTCACGGAAAGCTCGGATCGCTTCCTCGCTAAATGCTGGGATGACGCCCTCACCGGCGCCCCCTGCTGGAGCTTTCCTGCCAGAAAAAGATGCGACGTGGACACAGGCCCGAAAGCGGTGTAAGGAAAAATAGTTTGTCTTCATAAAAATATCACGATTGAATTTAATTGCGCTGAAGGTTTAGCCGTCTGGAGTCCAAGATTACATGCAAACACGCTATTTTTCTGACTTGTGGAGGAAAACTGAAAGAAGAAAAGTATTTTTTTCCCGATAATGTTGCCACAGAAACCCAAATTGTAATATTTAAAATATATTACCATTGTGTTACCTACTTCGGTGATGGATAGCGACTTTAATCCTGAATAAAAAGCAGCTAACATTTTTCATTACGCAAACATAACTGACTCCATGACCTTTTGACCTCAAGCCAACACATTGTTTTGGCAATAGGTTATCGAGCACGTGAAGTTTACTTCGAGCTCACAGACTCCGGGGTCGTAAGCGTCGCACAGCTGCGATTGGACGGCTCAGTCCGAGGCCAGACGGTTGCCGCGGTGACGAGAGGTCACGGCTTGCTGCGCAGAGTGATGGACGGGTCTGAAGAAGAAGTGAGCGATTCTCCTCACCTGTCTGACTCTTTAAGTAGCTGATCTTTGAAGGTGACACGCTACCAGCAGAAGTGTCCATCTGTAAAAATCACCAAAATAGCTTGTTCTTGTTTCAAGGATCATTTACGGAGTGAGGAAAAAGAAGCATTAAAAAGGCTTTGAGTGCTGGCTGGAAGCAAAAGTGTCTCACTCTCAGCGATCACTCATCAGGTGCAGGAACTTGGGGTTAGACGGGCCGCACATAATGTAATTCGATGTGTCCTTGAGTTAAACAAGATTAAATGTCAAAGCTAGCAGCCACAAAGAAACTGAGACAACTTGGTCCTGGGGAAAGGCCAAACTGCAAAAGGTCAAGGATGAACGTTATTGCTGAAGGAATTACTCAGCATTTCATATGCAAGTAAACGTCACACTGTTTAATAACATAGTGGACCGTGAATACATGTTACCTGCACTTTATTGAACGGCCAGAGAACTGCACCTCCATGGAAACAGCACAACCATAGCTAGAAGTAGAGAGAACATCATTTTTTTAATTTTGTGCAGTCTAACACATATATATATATATATATATATATATATATGAAAAAATAATATACATATATACACACATTACACTTAGATGAATCATGAAAAAGAAAGAAAAATATATATATTTAAGTCCTTTATTTTCCAAAAATTGAAGAGCAGTTGAATCTATATGTCCAACATTTCCCCCAGAGTCCACAAGTGTCACCAATATTAGTGATATATATATACATATATATATATATATATGTATATATATATGCTAAATAAATTACTTAAATATATATATTTTTCTTTCTTTTTCGTGATTCATGGAAGTGTAATGTGTGTGTTATATATATATATATATATATATATATATATATATATATAAACCTGACTTTATATTTCTTTATCAGCTCTGAGAGGATATTGTATTGTACACCGTAACAGTAACATCCCATCTTGAATGTTCAAAAACTTGATGATTTATGCTTTTTTTATGCTGAGTGCAGTCGGGGAGTAAAGTCCCCCAAAAACGCATGCTGTGTCCTCTCCCATCACGTATGACCAGGCTTCACAAATGAAGTAAAACAATATTCCTGCTCCGAAGTTCCACATCACCAACTGGTCCCCGTCATTGAGTTAGCGTACGGGCGCTAACGTTAGCGCCTCACTTGAGAATCTGTGCGGTGAACAGAGAATGTCGTCGGATGGAGACAACAGATCCGTTCGGTCTCTAAACATTCAGCCGCTCCGAGTAGAAACCTCCGAGGAGTCCCGTCCCCGAGGTCCACGGGACTTTGGCAAAGAACGGCGACGCTATTTCCAAAAGAGCTAATTTATGAAACACGCTATTTCCAGCCTATTTTTTTTTTTTTTAATGAACCGCTCCAGAGCAGGTTAGGCGTGCAGCGGACGTTACCATGGTGATCAAGCCACCATGGTGATCAAGCCACCATGTTAACGTCCTGAAAAACTCCGGCTTCAGGCTCAACATACGGCGCTAGCCCGCTAATCTCGCTTCGTGGTACACAGGTTAGAGAAAGTAGGTCCACAGAGAGAAAAAAAACCCCAAAAAAAACACATGATGCCACAATACCTTCTGAAAGTTTGTGATAATAAGAGCAAATAAAGAGGTTGGATTTTATTTTTTTAAGTTTGCCTCCACAGCCTTGATTTCAAAGCTGCTGTTTACTTCATGTTCCTGATCCTGCTATTGTTCTTTCATATTTAACATTCTGTTTTTACAAACAGTTTTTTTTTTTTTCTTTTTCTTCCTGTTGCCACCTGCCAACACTGCCAGCCTCTCACTGCAAGAACGCTTTTGGTTCGTGGTCACAATTAATCCCAACAACCTTGTTTACTTCACCAAGACAACAACAACTAAACAAAAATAACACAAGTAAGTAGTCGAGTTTATTCAAGCGAGGAGGAGTAGCGCTCTGGAAAGAGGGCGAAGGAAGGGAGGGAGTGTGTGTGTGTGTGTGTGTGCGTGTGTGTGTGTGTGTGTGTGTGTGTTGCTACAGAGCACATCGAAGCGAGGCAGTGTCAAGTCACATGACAAACACACACACACACACACACAGACGCACAAAGAAACACACAATAAAAGAGTGTTTCTGTTCTGCTACGGTGACGGGGGTTAAGCCACATCATTTTCCTTTGTCAAAACTATTCTACATTTTTCAAAAAAAAGGGGAAGTGAGCTACAAACACACAGTGGGTTCATCTCTATATCGCTGCGACCTCCGTCAAAGGGTCAATTCATCCGAAACGCGCGCACAAAAACAAACACTTATTTTTACTCTCACACTTATATTTACACTCGGATGGTTTTGTTTTGTTGTGATTCAGCGAGACCGCTCATCCTAATTAAAAAAAGGAGCTCAAGGCATTCTCAACCTAGCAGTAAAAATATCCCTTCAATTATAATGACAGTCTTCCTATGTAAAAGCCAAAATAGGTTGCTTGTAGATATCTTAAAAAAAAAAGAAATTTGACAAAAACAAAGTACTTGTGTCTTATTGTTCGTTAAATTTACTGAAACAACCTTTTGGGGGTATAAATACTTTTTTAGACAGGACGTCATTTACTCTCACAACCACAAGAGGTCACTTGTCTGGAACATGGTCTGTAAATAAGAAGTGGACGTCGTCGCCGTGACGTCTCCCGTAGGTTTGTGGACTACGGTTCTGAAGCCTCGACTTCGTGATCTTGGCCGTCGCCATCTTTGGTTTTTGGTCGTCGCCATCTTGTTTTTGTTTTTTTGGAACCAAGTGACAGGAGAGGGTGGAGCTAAGTACAACCGAACTCTGAATAAGACCAACATGTCAATCACAAGCATACCATCTTTTATAGTCAATTTGACTCGACATGGCCCATAATTTACTAAATGAACATCATGCTGTATTGAAGAAGACTTGAAACTAGAGATTGAGACCATAAACTCATGTTGACAATATTTACCTTAATAAATCAAGAGAGAAGTAAAGACATTTTCTCATCAATCTCTCAATCTGACTTCTTTTCACAACCAGAGGAGTCGCCCCCTGCTGGCAATTAGAGACAATGCAGGTTTAGGGAGCTTGCGCATTGGCTTCACTTTTTTCAGACCTGCAGGTTGCCGCCTCACAGACTCACAAACCAACCATACATTTTAGGTTTAGAATCAAATGCAACATTGTCTTTCTTCAGATCAGCTGCTGAGCCACAAGTTGACTTGTAACATCCAATCATATTTTTACAATCATATAGCAGGCGGCTTTCATAACCTGAACGTTTTTACTACTAGAGTGAGCCGTGTGCACTCTCGATGTCAAACAGCACCCAATGGATTCCAATGCAGACCCCGAGTCATAGCTACACGCTGTTTGTCTTCCATACATAGTGGAGTGGATTTAGTTCTCTCTGCGGTGCAGGTTAAACACTCGCCCAGTCAGACTGGTATCTACTTTCCTCGGTGTATTAAATAATTCATCTTCTTATTTCAGCCTGTTGTAAATGGACTCCGCTGAGAACTGGCTATGAACTAATGTCTCAAGCACAACTAGGAACCGAAGGTCCTTTTTCACTGCCAATAACCACATTACTGCAGTATGAAACTTTCAGCATGAGGCTTATTACTTATTTAACCAAGGGAAGTTTGTAATCAACCAAAGGTTTGTTAAGCATGGAGACTCTGAGCCCAGAACCACCCTGCTTCACATGCATGCCTGGAGACAGTTCCCAGTCCATGTATCCTCATATGGTTCACATGATATCTTACGAGAAGTTATCCCTCATTTTCCTACGCATGCCAACGACACGTGTCAATTTCCTCTCGTCACATGCAGACAGTCTCTTCACAGGAAACAAGGTTTGAGATAAGATTGTTGTTGTCAGTGCATACTGTAGTTGAAATCTTTGCAACATGGATGCAATAGTCAACATATCTTCATAAAACGGTTTGTACGATATCTTACAAAAAGTTACTCCTCATTTCTTGTGCCTTTTTCTGCGAAAAGCCAGCAACACGTGTCAATTTCCACTACGTACATTCATACGGTCTTTTCAAAATAAACGTCCGCAGTTCGGTTCAGGATTTTGGGGTTTTTTGTTCAAATTCTTAATATTTTAAGATTGCTTTATGATCACACATGGGAAGAAAACACACTGCTTTCCGCAGCATGACTGATAAAAACAAATTCGAGGTATTCTTATTTAAAATGTATGGACGTTATGTGTTTACATAAAAAAAAATAATGCATATTAGTCTACAAATTGTTGTTTTATAGTTTTAAACTCTCAAATCTCTCTCAGTCTCCGGCTTAAAATTGCAGTTTGGGTCTCACTTCATTACGATCGCCACTGTTTTGTCAGCACACTCGCTTAGTAGCGTTATCGTGTCGGAGCTCAGCATAACAGCAATCAGCGAAATGAGCCTTCAGGCTCGCCGTCCATCCAGCGGGGCATCAGGCCGCTGAGCTGACACTTCTCTTCAGTGTTCAGCAGCAGACTGGAGCTCAAGACAAAGACAGCTCCCCGTGTCACAGTAACCTACATTTGGAAACATGCTTCCCTTCTGACTGAGCACTTCTTTTGAAGTTTAGCACGCGTGATCACCTGCTGGCACGACATGCTGGAGGGACTAACAGCTGGAGGTCTGGGCTGCCCCCCCCCCCTATTACCCACCCCAACACATGCTGCTGGCTTCTGGGGCCCTTTTGAAAGAGTTGAACGCGTGACATCGGTTTGAATAAAGCGTGCTTCCTGTCTCCCTAACCTCAACCCAAAGTGTCTACAAGCAAAGCCTGCCGAGAGACAAAAAAACATCACATCAAATAATTACCGCCCAAGCTTTTTGCCGAGGATGTTTCGAGTGAGACTTCCCAAAGCAAGAGCCTCGGCTGGAGCTGTGTCACCACTTTGCTAGAGCGTGAATTATTCAGGTTGGTTTGTTTGTCTTTTTTTTCTTCAACCAAAAGTCTGATATGACAAGAAACATGAGTAAAGTAATTCTATTCTATTCTCTGTTGTTTTTTGAAGAAGCAGCCCGCGTGCAGTCCCAAAACTTTACAGGTGTGTAGCTGAGAAGTGAAGGTGGGTGTGGTCAGAGCGAGCCTATCGCCTTCTTCTTCTGTGTTTCTCTTCCCCATCGCCCTCTTTGCATCTCAATTTTGGCCTTTACAGTCCTCCCTCTCTCTCTCTCTCTTTCCTGCTTCCTTTTTCATTATCATCCCTCTTCATCCTTCATCGTATTTGCACTTTATCTCGCCTTCGTCTACACTTTTATCTTCTCCATCTGGACTTCATCACACTCACTTTTCTTTTTCCAACCTTGTTCCTTCTGTCCCACATTATCTCTTTTGCTCTTTTCTGGTCTTTAACTTGCAATATCTTATCGGTCTTATGTCTCTTCTCTCATATTTAGCATCTTTCCCTTGCTTTTAGTCTCATCTTTATTTCAACCCTCTATCACTCCTGAAAGTCTTTATCCCTCATCCCCCCTCCTCTCTCTCTCTCCCCCAGCTTGTATTTGGCCCCGAAGGGCGACACTTTTTAATTATTTTCCCTCATTTTCCCAGATGAGCGTGCTTCATCATAACCTGCCCGACCATTTTAAGTTATTTTCTGTTAAATAACCAGCAGAATGAGGGAGCTTCCACTGCAATTTGGAATTAAATTGAATTTTTTCAAACCAATTTCACAACGAAGCCATTAGCGTCTGGAGCCTGCCTATTAACTTCACTTAATGCTCTTAATGTCCGGCTTCGCACTCTGAAATGACACCCTTTTTTTCCCCCCTCGACAGAATTCCCTGGAGATGAAGGGGAGAGACGGGTGGGCAGCATGTGAACTTTTGACACCAAAGCAATGGATTCTGGGTAATACCTTGGGGTGAAAAAGTGAGCTAGTGGAAATTAAAGAGAGAAAGGGGAAATGTTAGTGTATTAATGTGTGCGAGTGTGTTGAGAACGCGGCCGAACACGGCACAATTAAAGTGTGTGTGCCAGATACAATCAGTGTGTACATGATGGAAAACTGAAAGAAAGACAGAAAGCCTGTCACAAAAGACAAAGAAGGTAGTTAGCATGCACAACGCTTACCACCATGGCTGAGAACAGAAACCCAATTGACTCGAGGGAAATCCTTAAACAAACTGCTGAAGGATTAGGTTCAAGTCTCAGCAAATATACATTACAAGATAAACAACCCTCTCTTTAAGAAATGTGTCAGCGTTGTTCTTTTATCTAAGAATCTGTACCATCAAAGGATCCATTATCATAGATGTTACCTTCCCCCGAGACAATCGTTTAAAATTGAAATATACATTTTTGAGTGTCAGTTGTATTTTCATTCATGCAGTTGGAACGTGCTGTGTGTAGGTTTACAGTGTGTAGGTTTACTGTGTGTAGGTTTACTGTGTGTAGGTTTACTGTGTGTAGGTTTACAGTGTGTAGGTTTATTGTGTGTAGGTTTACTGTGTGTAGGTTTATTGTGTGTAGGTTTATTGTGTGTAGGTTTACAGTGTGTAGGTTTACAGTGTGTAGGTTTACTGTGTGTAGGTTTACTGTGTGTAGGTTTACTGTGTGTAGGTTTACTGTGTGTAGGTTTACTGTGTGTAGGTTTACTGTGTGTAGGTTTACTGTGTGTAGGTTTACAGTGTGTAGGTTTATTGTGTGTAGGTTTACTGTGTGTAGGTTTATTGTGTGTAGGTTTATTGTGTGTAGGTTTACAGTGTGTAGGTTTACAGTGTGTAGGTTTACTGTGTGTAGGTTTACTGTGTGTAGGTTTACTGTGTGTAGGTTTACTGTGTGTAGGTTTACTGTGTGTAGGTTTACTGTGTGTAGGTTTACTGTGTGTAGGTTTACAGTGTGTAGGTTTATTGTGTGTAGGTTTACTGTGTGTAGGTTTATTGTGTGTAGGTTTACTGTGTGTAGGTTTACAGTGTGTAGGTTTATTGTGTGTAGGTTTACAGTGTGTAGGTTTATTGTGTGTAGGTTTACTGTGTGTAGGTTTACTGTGTGTAGGTTTACTGTGTGTAGGTTTACTGTGTGTAGGTTTACTGTGTGTAGGTTTACAGTGTGTAGGTTTATTGTGTGTAGGTTTATTGTGTGTAGGTTTACAGTGTGTAGGTTTATTGTGTGTAGGTTTACTGTGTGTAGGTTTACAGTGTGTAGGTTTATTGTGTGTAGGTTTACAGTGTGTAGGTTTACTGTGTGTAGGTTTATTGTGTGTAGGTTTACTGTGTGTAGGTTTACTGTGTGTAGGTTTACTGTGTGTAGGTTTATTGTGTGTAGGTTTACTGTGTGTAGGTTTACTGTGTGTAGGTTTACTGTGTGTAGGTTTACTGTGTGTAGGTTTACTGTGTGTAGGTTTATCGTGTCTCTGAAAGTATTGATTTGTGTTCTCGGTGCTCCACTATACAAGCTGGGAATAACATTGCAAGTGGACATTGTATATTGGGGAGGATCAGTGGAGAGATTAACAACCAACCAATCAGAGCTTTGAGCTTTCAGGTTGTTCCAAGTCAACTTTGAGAAATTACAACTCTCACATTTGCATATTTCTTTGATTAACACGACAAATGTGAACTTTGCTACTCTTGACAACCACTACTGCAGCCTTTGTTTCAGCTGAAACAGGAATAGCTTATTTATCCGGGGAGGGGGTTGTGGTGGATGGATGGGTCCGACAAACACAGAACTACGCAAATGTCAACTTTGACTTGTTTTCATTGACGTCGAAATGACGAACGAAACATACTTATTTTAATTTTAAGCCACGTCATGATGTTTCCTTCTTAACATAACCAGGTACTTTGGGTGCGTTTCTTGTTTTGTTTCCATCCACAATGTTAACCATGCGTTTAAAAATGCTACGTTTTTATTTTTTTTTTGCTGCATAATATTCATGTTCTGTGTGGAGGCATGGCAGAAACAACAGTTTGGAAAAATATATATTGATGTGCGAATTATTCGCGCACCCCCAACTGGTGTGTGAAGGCCTTCCTACTTCAACAGATTTATGACAACCTGCGACTTTCTAGACGTGCAAAATAATCTTTTAAATTGACAAACCTGTGTAATTCAAATGCGATCAAAAAGTAATTCGTCTCTCAGTTAACTACCGTTTATATATATATATATATATTTCTGAAATAAGGTCCCATAAAAGTCCACCCAACTTGCTTCTCAATAACAGGATACAAGGAAGAAAAGCAGACAAATTAATATGAATACATGGAATGGAAAGCAGTTCACACAATGCAACCACATTGTGAACGCAATGAAACAAAAAGACTGAATAATATCTGCAGTTACGTCCTGAGACAATGAACAGCCGGAAAATTAATTAAAATCAAATCTGAAATAAATTCATCAGGATGTGAGAGAAGACAAGTGTTTACAGCTCGCATACACAGCGTGCAGCAGTTATGCCAACATTTTTATTTCATTACCTCCAGCTGGTGCGTTTCCTGTCCGCTCTCATCACCGCTGTGTGCTTTCATATGAACTGCTCGCGTTTTTTTTTTTTACATTTTTTGATATTTTTATTTTAATGTTTGTGTTACCGCCGCAAAACCCTGCTTTCAAAACCAATGTCCCCGACTGTGCTTCAAGTTAATATTGAATTCTGCCTCCAACCTGTGGTTTCTGAATAAGAAAGCAGACGGACAGAACTACGGCGCGTCCCGGGTGGTTGACTAGCTTGTTGGTATAAATCAATAAATCAAACACTTATCTCTTTCTCTACATATCTCGCTCTCCCCCTCCAGCACTTTGTCAAACAATCTTGCCTTTGTTGCCACAAAGGGATGAAAGCTACCTGTGTAATTATCTTCCCATTACTGTATATGGTAACCAGAATGGACTATATGTGTGTGTGTGTGTGTGTGTGTGTGTGTGTGTGTGTGTGTGTGTGTCTGTCTGTCTGTGTGTGTTTGTGAGTGAATCACTTGATATCCAATCAAGTGTTTCCTGGTAATACACACACACTTAAATGCTGGCTGACCGGAGCCACTTTGAGATGGACAGGACAGCTGGCAGGACAAAGACACGCAAGTCTATTTCCATTCATGAATCTGTCATTTCGAAATCTTTTTTAAATTAATAATCTCCGTCCTTGATTGCCATCAAGTTTTTCTTAAAAAAAAAAGAAAAAGGGGGGAAAAAAAAAAAGAAGCGTTTTGCATTTACAGTAGCTCTTCTACTCATCTGGGCCAAGTTTCCTTTCATCCTCGCGAGGGAATTTTTTTTTTCTTGGACCGAACAAACTTCCTCCTCATGAAAGCAGTGACGGTCCTTTCAGTTTGATGCGTGTTTGACAAAGTAAATGACGACACACAGCTGCTGAACTCCAGGCTGTTTTTTTTTTTTCTTTTGATGCGAGTTGGAAATTTATCTCACATCATCATGCAGCCTTGTTTTAGATGCTACTTTCACATTTACGATTGAAATAAAAACTGTGACTAAGTAAGTGATTTCCAGCTTGAGAAGAAACATTTATCGCACACATTTTTAGCAACGGAACAGTCAGGCGGCGGACGAGAAGGACGGCGTTCACACTGAACGGCCACCGTGAAGACTTAAGTAATCCCACTGGCTCAGCACCACCGTTCATTTTCTGAACATTTCTGAAAAAACGATGACGAAATACGTTCGTCAAGACGATGACGAGGCAGCGCCGGAGTCAATAAACCCCAACTGTGATGATGTCAAACATGCAATATAGTTGTCGGAAGAAAGACAAGACTAAAATGTAGTATAAAAAATTACAACTTTACTGAAACCTCCTTCCTTCAGTCAGTCTCCCTCTTAAACACAAACACACAGACGTCCTTCCCTTCCTGGTTAGTTGCGCTTCTATAATGCAAACGTCTGCTGGTCAGGTCGGATTCGGATCGTTGATTAACATTTTTGCATGTTTAGCGGTGCGGATTGGCTGAAGAAAATCCAATAAAAAATGTTCAAATTGGTTACTATCTATTGTCTATGTGTGAGAAACACTGCAACTGTGAAATAAAGTGTTTCTGACGAGCGTTATCCGCCAATATTCAGTAAAATATGTGATCAGGCATCATCAGCATTTATGCAGATGATGTCTTTGTTTACATTGGAGGTTCAGTTTGGTTACATCATGAGCGAAGGGTGAACTATAACTTTATCATGATGTGTTCACATGTGATCTCGTAAAATGTAGTTTTGGTGAGAAACTTTAATAAATCCAGTTGAAGGAGATGTTTTTCCAGCAATGTAAAATTGATATTGTAGAGTGAATTATGATCTGTTTACATTACATCTACGCAGCTTATAATGCATCATTAAAACTACTAATGACAAGATTTGTTTTAATCTATGAAAATACAATCTTTTATTTCCTTATCATTTGAATTGTGTGTTTTTATGAGGAAGAAAACATAAGTAAAGTAAAAAGGATAACATTTAGAATTATTTATGATTTACAGACTTCAGAGTGGTTAAAATTATTTTTAGGACTGTGGCAAGAAAATGTAGTCTGGAGTCTTGTAGACCAGCTGCCATAATCAAACAACAATATTGATCATCAATGATCTGCGATCGATTAGTATCCCCTTTGTGCTGATCCGATCTTTGATCCGATCCGTGACTCCGATCTTTGATCCGATCCGTGACTCCGATCTTTGATCCGATCCGTGACTCCGATCCGAACCGTCAGTGCTCCGTCGCCTCACTATTTATGATTATCAGTTAAATAAAGAATCCTTCAAGTAAGTCATCCCGAGGTCTTCTGCTGACTTTCCTGTCCAGCATACAACATGTGAACAAGTCCTCTGAGTTTGTGAAGGATGTTCCAGAGCTCAGGTATTTAGTTTTCAGGTTTTACTCCAACAGTCAACAATGGAAAGAAAAACTGAAAAAAAAACAGCATGCAGATGTCACATATGAATGATATAATAATTCTTTTTCACTTGCTATGCGACATTGCTAGGCAACCAGTAAACCTATTCATAGTATGTCCATGCAGGTTCAAGGGTGCAGCCACATACAATGTCTTAATAGGCTCTAAAACAGGGGCTTCAAACAAATGGCCCAAAGGGCCAAAACCGGACCGCCGACAGGCTCCAACCTCGCCCACTGGGTGACTTTGCAAAGCGTGGAAATAGCAGAGATGTGTTTAATTCTGATCAGGAGCCGCTGGTTGAAAATGTCTTTGTCAAAAAGGACAAAAGTGAACACTAAAATGACATTTTTCCACACAGAAATGGACCAGTTCCTTCTTCACAGAGGTAAATGGGACGCCAGCGAGCTGTGTGTGTTCACAGCACATTTTCGGTGCTCAAGGAATATAATGTTCGGAGCCACTGTCTGACTCATCGTGGCCAAAAAAAAAAAAAAAAAAAAACAGAGATAAATGAATAGTTGGCAGGTTTGAGGACGGAGCAGCAGTTCGTTTTTTTAGCAAGACATCTCAGGCTATTAAAGAAAAAAAAAAAAGAGAAACAAAAAGAGAAATTCAAGTGGGCAAAGTAATAACATTAAGCCAAATTCAAAACACAAGGGGTTTGAAATTCAACAATTGGATTAAATTCAGCGAGGCACTGATGTGCCAGCGCTAATGTAATAAATCCAAACAGTGCCTTTCTCAATGTCTCCTCAGGTGACATCGACCTCTCCGCACTTTAATATGACGCGACAGCGGGAAATTCTTCCCGCTCCGGGCTGAGCTCCCCGCCGCTGACATCTGACGCCGCGGCGCTGTCAGCCGCGGCGGCAACAGCTCGTTAAAGAAGCTCTTTAAAGAGATCCCTCCTTAAAAAAAAGGGAAAACACTTTCAACCCCCCAAAAAACACATGCTGGAGTTCAGCTGATTAGTCGGGAATTAGAGGAGACACGCGGGAGCTGTGACACGCGGCGCCAGAGAAGCTGCCAAAAGTTTAAGAGTTGAACCGCTGAAGCGTCTCCGTCGCCGCGCGCCTGGTTCTCCGTCGCCGAGCGATCACAGGATCGTTAGCGGAGACGCTCTGACACCTAATGCTCTCTTTCATTTTTCTCTTATTAAATAGAAATGTGTCATTGTGTTTTTGTGTAAAACACCAGGGACTCATGAGCAAATTTAAAACTTCGGTCACACTTTCTATGTCAGTCATGCATAGTTTATTCTGCTCGTTCCTAATGCGTTATAACAATCATCGTAACACATAATAAAGCATTTTTTAATGACTTAAGGTCAAGTATCATAATACTTCATAATAACTGCTAACTCACTGATCTTTATTTTTGCAAGTATCCTAGTGTGCAAATACTTAAAGCACACAATGACCAATTAAAGTAACGTATTATATACATATACATTATATATATATGTGTGTATATATATATATATATATATATATATATATATACGTGTATATATATATATATATATACACGTATATATATATATACATATACACATTATAATAATTCATTACAACAGTGAGAATTATAATACACTATATGATCCTTGCAAAGAAACCAACAATTATCAAGTATGATACTTCAAGCATTATGGATATTTCTGAGTGCTTATGACTGTAATTCTCTAGTGCTACAAGCAGATTCTAATGCATTATTAGCATGTTTATTGTGCAATACAAACATCATAGAACATGTTACCAAAACAGGAAGTAAGCCAACTAATAAAAAGGAGATTCTGGAGTTTATGTATTGATTCAGATGAGTGACAAATGAAAGAAAAAATGATTAAATAAAACAAAAAAACAAAGTGTTGGTAAGATGTTGCTCTATCATGTCATAGATTCTCTCTGAAAGCTGCAGGTCTGCAGAGACCCTGAACTCCTTTAAATCCAGATTGAAGACTCTTCTGTTTGCTGTTGCCTTTAATTGAACCAGATTCAAGGATCTTAATCAATTTCTGCATCTCACGACTGTATTTTATTTCTTAAACTGCACTGCAACTTTTATTCTATTTTTTTTTAGCTTTTTAATGTTTTACTAACTGTTTTTAATATTGTTTTCAATGTTTAAATGAATGTTCTTAATTGTTTTTAAATCTTCTTTTTTGCATTGTGTTTTGATGCTTAATGGTTTTATGTGAAGCACTTTGAACTGCCTTGTTGTTGAAAAGTGCTCTACAAATAAACTTGCCTTGCCTTGCCTTGTAAAGTTTGAAGATCTCCACTGAAGGAATGATGACGCGCCGATGAAAGCGCCGAAATCTAACCGGAGGGCGTTTGTGTGTTTGACTTGAGGAAGGCTCTGACCGGGCAGCAGGAGGCCCACATCCCACATCCCACGTCCCACATCCCACATCCCACGTCCCACATCCCACGTCCCACATCCCACATCCCACATTCACACATTCAACACACATTTCACTGACCCGAGTAACGTGGATGTTGCGTCAGGGGGCCGGCCTCATACTCCTGATTCAGCATCCTGCCGGACATTCTGCTGCCGGTCTCAGCGTTAAGTCGCTTTGACTGACAACGTCCGCTGAGTGACGAGTTCAATGTCAAACAATGTGCTGTCTGAGCGAAGCTCGTCAGAAAACTTCCTGAAGCTTTGAGCGGAGCGTCGAACACAGAAGGACCTGCAGTCAGCACGGTTCTAAATATCCAGTATTTCAAAACTTAGTATTTCTCTAATTAGTGTTAAAAACAGATCAAACGTAAAGTGAAACAGTTTGGTGGTCGTGACAAATATGATAAACATCACCAACCTCCAGGCCCCTCTCTTCAGAGCTTTTTAGTCTTCTATGGGTCATTTATTTTAAGGAAAGTGGAACATCTAGATGTTAAATAGGCAGATGTTTGTCTGTACGTCTGTTAATATGTTCAGCGTATTAACTTAACGGATAACTACTATATTTTTCAAACTATGTTGGGGACAACAGCGACTGCAACGTAATCTCTCGGGTCAACGCCTCACCGTCAATGTACGTTCACGTGTTTGTTTTTGCTCAGATTGTGAGTATAAGTGTCTGACAACGTTGTGGGAAGGACCCCACAGAGAAATAAAACCTTTTTATGTATATTTTCACTTGATCTAGTCCGTCTGTTCCATCAGAGAAGTCTCACTCTGAAATCCTGGTGATAAAATATATGAAATTAAATGATTTTGTGTCTACTATTTCACCAAATTTTTCTAGTAATTCATGTAGCTATAAAAATGTAGCTTCCCCCGAAATATTCTATTTCAGACCTTCTCCGTTGTGAAGGAGCTCGTAAATTCCATCTGGAGGACGGCACCAGTCAAAAAAATAAATAAATTTAACTTTGGATGGCGATGCCGTCTACCGTTACCAGTATTCTCTTTCGCCTAATTTTACCGTCCTGCTCTCGTCCGCTAAAATATTATATCGTGTGCCGTTTACCATATCTGCCCGATTCCATGTTAATGCAGCGTAAGCCACGCCTCCTATACGCCGGCACAACCACACCGGCACGCCTCTCTCCAACTCTCATTCGCGTTTCCGCAACTGTCCTCCGGCAAACAATTCACATGACACAACAACAAACAGAAACGAAAAAGGTAAAGAAAAATTAAAAAAAAAATATTTCTCTGTAGAGTTCCTTTCCAAAATGTTGTCAGACTCATTTAATAACAATCTGAGCCGGTCAGTTACAAAAACATGCATTTTTAGTGGACAAACACTGATGGTTACGTTGCATTGCCGGCTGCAAAAACATGTTGTTTTTTTTTGTTGTCACTTAAACACAAAATCCAGGATGAAAAATACCCTTTAATGAAGCTACAATCAATATTTTTTTTGATAACAGCAATGTATTAAATGACCACGTGAAGACTCTTTGACAATGTGAAAGAGTTCATTGTGACAAACTTACAGAGAATCACCACCTGAATCCGCTTCATAGCTTCTGGTTACACAACCTCTGATTTCACCGTGTCCCCTCAACTCTCAAAACCAAGCCCTACTTACCCCCCCCCCCCACCTCCCTCTCCCCCCTGCACCCCCCCAATACACACACTTGAGATAAAGTGAAGCCGACAGTAATCAGATGCACCCAGAAAGGTCAAGGCTTTCCCATTTCCACGAGGAGTCTTTTCACTGCCTAAACATATTATTCAGTGGATTAAATCCAATAACCTCATTCTCACACACATATGATTGAGCAATCCATATTAATACTATTCACACCATTATTATGACCCCATCTTTCATGCGTGTGCATTATTCACAGCTCGACGGCAGGCTGTGTTTCTGCATATTCACATAATCAGAGGAGCTCCAACCTCCAAAGAACGTGCTGGAATTTTCCTTTGATGACCGAGACATGAGGAGAGTTACTGAGTTATTAAGACACAGACGGCGGCCATAGACAGAAGTCAATATAGACTTTTGAATACTACAACCAATCGATATCAACCCAATGTTGTTTGTTTTTTTAACATATCTTTATGTAAATTTTTCATATTTAACATTTTTGTATTATGCCTCTTATTCTTATGCACCATTCACCTAGCCCAATTTCTTGCGTGTGTAACATACTTGGTAAATAAATAGTTCTGATTCTGATGTCTCCATTATGGTGGAACATTGGAGGAACTTTTCATCTGGGAAAAAAAATGAATTATCCAAATATTTCAGCAAATATTGGATTACTATGATCCCCTGACCTTCAATCTACATTGACATGATTGGTTAAAAATTCAAAAATGTGTCAAATATCTACCAATTACTAAATACCTACTGGCTAATGGCATTCCCATCAGCCTCAGCTGTACTTTGTGTTTCGTGTTGATTGGCAAATGTTAGGATGCTAATGCATTATATTAGTCTTTGCTTTCAAGCTGCTGATTGGAGTTATGGCAGTTCATTTCAAATAGCCTACAAGAATTTAGCAAACAAGTATCAAATATAACATAAGAAATATAAGAGTCTGCCTAGCTCTAAACCATTGATATTACATAAGAAGTGGACGTCGTCACGGTGACGTCACCCGTTGGTTTGTGACTACGGTTTTGAAGCCTCAAAATAGGCACTTTGGCTGGAGATTGAGACCATAAACTCATGTTTATAATGTTTACTGGGGTAATAAATGAAGTGAAAAGTAAATACATTTTCCCATAGACTTCTATACAATCAGACTTATTTAAACAAACAGAGGCGTCACCTCCTGATGGCCATTAGAGAGAATAAAAGTTGAAGACACTTCCACATTGGATTCACTTTTCAGAACCGAAGGTTGCCGCCTGCTCCAGCTGCTCACTGAGAAATATAATTAAATCAAACCATAAAGATGTGCCGTTTAGTCACAACTAGCTGTCTTTAAAACACACACACACACACACACACACACACACACACACACTTCAGTGTCTCTCTCACACTTTGTTCAATCCGCATTCATGTCAGTCTTTGCTCTTCGACGCCTTTGGTGACAAACCCTGTTGTGTTGAAATCACATTAAAACCAAATTTGACCTGACTTGAATCAAATAGAACCTTCTTGCTTTGACCTTTCGGTGAAGTCCATCCTCCGATAACTTTGTTACCGAGAGCTGGAGAACAGGATGCCAAAAAAGGGACAGAAACGGCACAAATACCATTTTTATCCTACTGGCACATTTCACAGCGCCACCCACCTTCAGAGACGCTCTGCACATTCAACTTATCTTCATAAGTTGTCATTTGCCTTGTCATTACCTTGACAAGGCAAAAAAAATGACTACCTTGTCTTTTGCAAGTGCCTTCATCATTTCAAGTGTGGATTGTAAAAATAAATGTTATTTCTTTTAATAAATACACTACCTACCAGTCCCATCCAGATAGTGTATTTATTAAAATATACAAATAAGAAACTTTTCATTTTTGTGGGTTTTCCCACTAAAGTCCAGCAACACGTTTCACTTTCCATTCATTACATGCAAACAATCTCTTTAAAATAAACTTCCGTCTTCACAAGAAACTACTTAGTTGGGTTAAGGAAGCGATTGGTTTGGGTTAAAATAATTACAGAGGTGCCATTACTTGGGTACAGAAGTCAAGTAAATTAACGTTGACTTTGTTTTCACACGGGGGCATGAGCAACATGTTTCCTGGGTGACAGACCACTTTTTGTTTGTCAGTCCATCAATACTGGCAAAACTAATGATGGAAGCATTGTGAATCGTGTAAAGACTCACAAAAATGTCATGATGATCATTTGTTATCAGGTTTAATCAGTAGCGGGCCGTGCATTTCACACCTAGGCCTTCAGTGATGTCCTCCACAGTCCTCCCTGAATGAATCCACCTCTTAATACCATCATTATGACGCCATGGCTCTAGAAACTATACATTTAGACAGAAACGCATCATAACTAGGCGTTGCATCACCTTAACGCAGCGTAGTCCGTCTTGAAAATGGCGTTGTTTGTATTTCTGCGACCAAATCTATCTCTTCTCCTCCATCAGCCATTGTGGGTTAAAGAAATAACACAAAAACAACGCTTTTATATCTATCTACACAAATTAACGCTAGCTCGTTCAGGTAGCCACAGGTTGCTAGCTCCGCCTCTCACCAGTGCGCATCCAATCAAAAGACGTGCCTGTGCTGACGTCATTGTACGCCTGCATGCTGGGCCCGGTGTCTGGTGCTGGAAGCAGCGCAACCAAGAGAAAAGCTATGAAATGAAGAGAATAGACTATGGGGAATAATTTAATAAATTAAATTTATATTCTGATGATGTTTAGGCCAGCAGAGAAGGCCTTGCTGGCCCTGACGGCCCGCTACTGGGTTAAAGAAAAAACAGATGGTTAGAGCATCTGTCTTTACATCTCTTCCATAAATTATGGATTGGTTTTGTCAAGCTGCAATTTAGTAACTTCAGATAGGCCTTTGTTATTAGTTTTGACACTTTTTTGGCTAGATAGTTAACATTATTATGTTTCATTATTACTTTTAACATTGTTTAATATTTGACCAAATAACCATATAAGTAATTCATAATGACACAGTCAACCAATTGCAGCCTATTTGTAAAATCAGAAGAAAAACAGCGGATACACTTTTAACCAAATTGTTCATAAATTATCTTCGACGTTGAACTTCTTCCCTGCGTGCAGTTAACCCAAGAACTTCACAGATCATTCTGAGGATACTGTAATCATTCTGTAATCATAATTACCACCAAAACCAATTACATCCTACAATATCGCTGGTCGTCTTTGACGAGTCACCACGATGCCTCGGAACATTTTACATCCTCTTTAACCCACTCACATGTCAAGAATGCAATATCCTGCTTCATCCTGCCCCCATCGGGACTGGCAGCGGATCTTTAGAGGTGAAATCAACGGGGGATCACACAGCAGCCCGACTAGTTGTCTGTGTATTTGGTGGACAGGACAGCGTACCCACTTCATACATCAGGAAAAACCAACAAACTGAGCATTAGTGCCTCGGTTCGACCTTTCAGCAGAGCCGAGCACTTGTGTGTTTAATCCCCTTATGAGGGGCTGAGGGGGCTGAAGGCCAGCGGAGGGATCCCGGAGTGCTGTGAAGTGTGGAAACCGCGTGACGAGACCACAGACCTTCATTATTTCGGATCAGAGCCGAGTGTGGAATATGGAAATGATGTGGGTTTCAGACGAATAAAAAGGAAAGAAAAAAAGATTACATGACTCCATATTTCTGCTTTGTTAATAACCACAAAATCACAAATTGGCCGCACGTCATAATTGAATCAATCATTGTCGTCTTCAAAATTACTACTTATTATTACGGAATGAGCTTGGTGCCACAGACGGGGTAGGAAGTACTGGGAAATATGTGTGTGTGTGAATTGCCTATGTTTCCATTTGTCTATGTAGTTTGAAGTACTCTGGAGTACTCTCTAATTCGCACTTAAAAGCAACAGAACCACAAAAAGTACATTAATAAAAACCCGGAGTATCGATAAGGTCCGAGTTAGTGGTTCTGCTGCCGGTACTTTAGAAGTTAGGACGTGAGATCTCCTCGTCTCAAACCTGTCTTTGCACGAGGGGCAGAGTTGTGCTTTACTTCCCACACACACACACACACACACACACACACACACACACCGAGTCCGGCTCAGTACAGTGTGAGGCTCACATCGTGGCACAGAGAAGACAAAAGGTTACATTTTACTCCAGTCGACTCTGAGAACTCTCGTTGTCATAAATGCAATAAAACCCTCACAAGTAAAAGAGGAAACAGCAGTTTATCTCAACATTTGGCCAACGAGCAGAACATAAATGTGCAGAAATGCTCAGTTTTCTGCTGGTTTGGCGAGCAGCCGCCCGTCCTCGTCCACCGCGGGTCACGTTGGTGATGCCATGCAGTGTTTTCCAATGAGAACAGGCAAAAAAAAAAAAAAAAAAAAAACGAAAGCTAAACGTACTTCCAAGAATAATGAAGCAATGTTGATTATTTTCTTAATAAATTGTCTTTTTTTCTTTCACAAAATAATCAAAAAGAACCGATAAAGAGTATCGATAAAATCGAAAACGACGCACTTACTAATACATACATTTGTGGGTCTTCATTAAAAGACGAGGCCATCAACACAAACTCCTGGCAGCTTTGTTTGTTCTGATGTCATCGGAGCTATCCATACAGCGTGAGCTTCAAATTTGATTAAACACATCCTTTAGATGTATTCCTCTTTATTATTAATTTTGGCAGCATTGTCTTCAGCTCGCTTCCCAGAATGCCACAGCGCTGTTTTAATCAAAGAGCATCTCCTTTAGTGTGAATACCGCGTGCCGCTCCGGCTGACAGCCCGAACTATCTTTCATGTGTTTTAAATTGAAATGTCACAACAAGGATTTAGGCTTCGTATCAAGCAAAAGGCTGCAGGTAAAAGCTTTTGAATGAAATACAACCTGCCTTTGTCGGGGCATGAGATACACACTGATGACACCCCCCCCCCCCCACCCCCCTCCCCCTCTACACACATACACACCTCTCAGTTTCAGAATGCTGAGTGTTGAATGTACAGGGTGGGTTGCAGCTGCCTTGACAGAGAGGAACAAAATGGAAAGTAAAATATTGTTCCCTTTTCATAGAGAGTGTGAGGAGCGGCCGGCGACATCGTCTTTTGACGGACGGGACTTTTGTGTCTGCGTGACATCCGAGCAGTTTGAGCGCGACGCCATTTAAAAAGTGCCAGGCGAACACACACACACACACACACACACACACACACACACACACACACACACACACGTGATACAGCCGATGCTCAGAGCAGGAAGATAAAAGAAACAGGAAACAGAAATTGGAGGACCCAAATCATAAAGTTGAGGTGCGCAAGTATATTGGAGATCAACAATAGAAATACAGCTTTGTGTATATTTTCTGCGGATGCTGATGTTAATGGTCTTAATGGAGTAGCTTCTGATTTAACCTTCAAAATACACACACACATACACACACACACACACACACACACACACACACACGTGGCTCAGCGTGAAACATGAGCTCGTTTTGCTGGAAGTGGGAAAAGCGTGCACACGTAAACGCACGGAAGAGTAAAAGAAAGAGAGCGAACGAAGAGGCGCCATGGTTTGTGTTTGTAGAAGATTACACATGCATATCCTGCAAATATAATTGTCAGCAATCCAAACAAATTTTGCACATTTGTGCATCTCTATGGGGGTTAAGACATAAAACCCACAGAAACTCTGAATATTCCTCGTTTGAGCAGCTGACATCTTTTCTGCATGTTCTCTGGTGCTTTGATTTACATTCACACTGCTCCACGGTAACACACACACACACACACACACACACACACACACACACACACACACACAAGTCAAATGGAGTTCAACATGACACATTTTAGTTTGATTGCTCCGAGTAAACGGGACTAAAGTAGTAAAGCCCCACTAGCGGCCGCTGAAGGCTCCGATGCTCATGATGAAGGACGTAAACGTACGAAGGTCAACGTGCTGTTGGATTTGCATTTTTTTTTTTTTTTTAACTCATATCGTCCGATAACTCCTGACTTCTGAATCAACACCTGCAGCTCAAATTGTTTTCAGCGTTTCACACAGGTTGCACGCTGTGCTGAAGACTTTGTTACGTAACTGGAGTTAGTAAAGATAGAAGATCGGTGATAAATCTCCTGTGAAATAAGTCAAAGCTGACATTGGTTTCATAAAGGACATGAACAGCGGTTTCCTGGGTGAAAGTCCTGCGTTTGTTTGACCAATCCATCCCCCCATGACCTCCTCCCATAAGTGGGCTTTCTTGTTCTTTGTCTATCTGTTCTTTGTCTATGTTTGTCTGTGTATTAATACAGAGGATTGTTTTACATTGGTGTTGGTTTAAAGCCCGCTGGGTCCCATACACACACACTGCGGTTTGCCTCGGTATCAAACAGCGAGGCGGACCGAGCAAACCACCGTATTTGCAAGCCGGGAGTGACGAGGGCTTGGATTATCAGGGTACCTCACAGGAAGTGCTGCGGAAAATGTAAAGTTTGCCTGAAGGATGGCTTTAGAGAGAAGAGAAGGGTCCTTAAAAGGGTTCATCCACACTGACTTCTATTCCATCCAGAAAATGGTTTTGGAGATACTGTATCATGGACCTGCTTTGGAAAGGGTCTTTACTTTGCAGGCGCTTTGAAGGCGCTGCAGGTCACTAAAAGTGTAAGATACACAGTGAATATGAAACACAATGCGAATGAGGAGGCTACAGTTATTGACGCACTTGAACATGCCCACAAAAGTGCACTCGTAACAAATGACGAAAAAACAGGATTTCAGAGCATCCGTTTGGGGAGAAAGAAAAATCAAACATATTTTAGACTGAGGATTGTTTTTTAACATTACGTTGCCTGTTCCAGTGATATAGTTTGCCTCAGAATAGATTGTATTGAGTGTTACATGAGTCTCTGACGGGGTCAGGAGGAGAGAGAAAGGTCCCGAAACACATTAGAAAAAGCAACAATGCCTGGAGCGCGCTGGATAAAGGGGTCGCGAACACACATTTGTCACGATTTCCGTGTTCGACACGGGCGAGGAGAAGGCCTGTCAATCGGTTGAGTCCGATTGAACTGTCACATTACTGAACACACACGTGTGCAGGTCCACATTAACACACATGAGCCCCGATCATAACCCCTCCTGTGTGTGAAGGTGAGCCGACGTCTGGATTTAATCTGTGATTTGTGAGGCTGCTTTCGATGCAGGACGCAGCGGGAAGAGATTAAACTATAACTCAGCCCGTCGGGGGGGAAGGAGAGGGGGGGGGGGAGGGGGGCACAGCACACAGATGGATATGCATGAGGCACGGTGGCAGCAAATACACACATCACACACCTTCAAGGAAACACACATCGGATTTCCACTAATGGTAACAAACAAACTGCACCTCAACTGGGCGAATTCAGTCGGAGGCTTCTTTCCTCGTGTCCTTCCTTTGTTTTGCTTTTTTTATTAGCTGCGCCCCCCCCCCCCACCCACCCTCCCCTTCACCTCCTCCCTCCTTCCTTTCCCTCCAACACATGCAAATACGATGTATAAATCACAGCAGGCGTGCAGCACAGGCATGGCTCAAATTAAACAACTCAGTTTAATTAGTCATAGATTAACATGATGCACGCACCAACACACGCGGGAGCAGATTTGTACTCAAGGAACTTAATCTGATTTGAGTAATTTAGAGCATCCTTTGCTTCCCCTTTCTGCCTCTTATTTCGCCTCCTCTTTTCATTTACCCGTCTCTTAGCCCTCCATCTCCAGAAACTCACTTACATGCCGGCGGACTGCTGGGGAAATGCAGCATTTGTTCATGAATTGGAAGGAATATGAATAAAGAATTGTGAAACGCTCCCCAAAAAAGGCGGCGCTGCTGACTGAGCAACAACGATTCCAGTCGTGAGTTGAGAACTCCCAGAGTTGACTCGTGTTATTTGCATTTTTCAGCTTTGTCTTTGCACTCAAAAGCAAAAACAACGAACAACGGAGACTTTACAAACACAGTGTTGTTTCAGAATGATTCACTTCAGCTGCCCTTTAAACCGCCACTCCTTCTTCCATTTTGCATTTTTCACCTCGAAATTAAAAATGCCACCCCGTTGCCATGGCTGCACAGTTAATCACAGCGTCCTCGGTGCGTCAGTCTCCTTTCACCGTGCTTCATGTTGGCGTAATTATTTTTGCCCGTGTCATCACCATTCGCATCACAACTAATGTGTCAATTATTAAGATTGTTAACCGGAGCGAAAAGCGGTTTATTCAGACAATTCTTTACTTAATTCCTTCAACATTTCACGGGAAATAGTGAATTTTCTTCATATCGCAGTTAGGGGTGACGATTACGTCTCAGGAGCCCGGTTTGATTAATCCAATCTCACGGACGATTCGACGCAGTGACGAGACATTGGCATTCATAAATAACTACATGGCTGTTTCAAAATGAAAAGAATAGGACTACATCTCTCAAAGCACTCGCATGAGAACACGGCCTTTTAGAGAGACCTAGATAACTGGAGGAGGCGCGTAGAAACAGCTGTTTGTGGCCGACTTCTTCCCGTCGTTTCCCCTCCCACAATGTGGAATATGGAATTGGAACAGAGAATTATACTAAGAAAGCAGGATAAGACGCCATGTTTCTTTCTTATCAACCTCCGCTCTCTGTTAGTACTACGACACACACACAGACACACAGCACTGGACATTCTTCTGAAACAACAGCTGAAAAACGAAAGAATGTTTTTATTATTATTTTTCGTGATCATCGTCGATCAGAAAAATATTCTGATCATAGATCTGGCCGTATTCAGAGCAGTCCTTCATAGAGACTTCCTGTTTTGGCTCATAATTCTTGCACTTTCAGAAGAAGAAGTCATATTTCTTCTTTTTTTTTTTAGACAAATGTACTTTTCTTGAACTCACACAGCGGTAACGACGGCTCCGTCAGTCTCGTTGTGACCGCGGTAAACATCACGGACGTCAAACAACACTGTCACGTTAGCATTTAGCTCCACGTTAGCATTTAGCTCCAAGTTAGCATTTACCTCCACGTACTGCTGAAACGTGTGTTCCCACAGTGTCCTTTGACCTCTTCCGACTCGGATACAAAACACTGCGTGCCTCCTCACAGAGCCATCGAGGCTGCGATCGCTTCTACGTCGACTTGTGCGATGCGTCGTGATGCAACGATCGGACAATTGTTGAGCAACCAACCACAGACGAGTCTTCAGCGTGAGTCGGCGGACGTGGGCTGCTGCGACGGAGGGTTCATGGCTTAATTTCTTCTGTGAAAGCTCGGGGCCTCAGTACGCTTCGAACAAGTGCTTCATGAACAACATCTGAAACCCTCTTTTTGAGTCTTTTAATCAAGGACCTCTCGTCCCATTTTGTTCTATTGAAAACAAGCCCTCAAGAAGGAATTCCATTTGAAAGCAATTCCATGGAAACCGGGCGAACCATCTGATGTAGATCATGTGATCTGTTTGAAAGCCCCGGAATAGTTTCAACTCAACGACCTTCTTGGTGCGATTGTTGTCTCAAATATATGGTTCTCTATTTGTTGTTGTTTTTGTTGTTAAGTCACTTGTCCATGCATTTGTTTTTAAGCTTTTGTTTTGATCCCACGCAGCAAAATCAAATCACATCTGATCCAATTCATCATGTTTCATCACATTTTCTGCCTCCTTTATTCTTTCTTTTCTGCCTCCTTCACATCTTTCCCTTCCTTCCATGCCTCCTACTTCCTTTTTCCCCTTTCAGTCAGGGCCTCCCATCCTTCCCCTTTTGTCCTTTCCT
>JACSYO010000749.1:367500-372500 GCA_016806645.1 Ophiodon elongatus
GGGCACTCCAGTCACTATTTGTCGTTATCGGCGGGTGCTGAATTGATGTTTCCGTGACATATTGTGAAGGGAGGGAAGGGAAAGGTATGCGGTCCTCGGCCGGTGGAAACCTCCACCCCATCGACGGCTCCATTAGACAAATGCTGGAGGACTTATTTAACTGAGGAGGAAACGCGTTGCTGAGCGACCCTGTGACAAGCAGTTAGATACGCGTGTTGTGAACCCGCCTATGTAGGCGCATCTTACTGTCTGAATAATGCGCCCTTTCAATTACATTACATTACATTTCATTTAGCAGACGCTTTTATCCAAAGCCACTTACAAGAAGTGCATTCAACCATGAGAGTTCAAACCCAGAACAACAACAATCAAGAGAGTACAATTCCTCAAGAAAAGCCAAGTATATATATATATATATATATGCACACACATACTAGGGTTTTTTTTAATTTCTTTTTTTATTCCAGGTATAGTCGGAAGAGATGTGTTTTTAGTTTGCGGTGGAAGATGTAGAGACTTTCTGCTGTCCTGATGTCATTGGGGAGCTCATTCCACCATTTAGGAGCAGGACAGCGAACAATCGCGATTTTGTTGAGCGGTTAGCAGATGCAGAGCGGAGTGAGCGGGCTGGGGTGTAAGGTTAGACCATGTCCTGGTGTAAGGTTAGACCATGTCCTGGTGTAAGGTTAGACCATGTCCTGGTGTAAGGTTAGACCATGTCCTGGTGTAAGGTTAGACCATGTCCTGGTGTAAGGTTAGACCAGGTCCTGGATGTAGACTGGACCCCATCTGTTCGCAGCACGGTGCGTAAGTACCAATGTTTAGAAACGGATGCGAGCAGCCACCAGTAACCAGTGAAGGGAGCGGAGGAGGAGTGAGGGTGAGTTTAGGTTGAAGACCAGTCGAGCTGCTGCATTCTGGATGGGCTGCAGATATAATAATATAATAATAATGATCATAATAATAGAGATAATACTGCACCATTGACTTTAGACCAAGTCTTTGTTGGTCAATGGCGCAAATGGCTTCCTGCTGCCTGAGGCCCCGAACACACCGAGAGACGTCGCTTGGCAAAGCGAACCGAGCAAAACAGCTGATGAGGCCGTGGAGCTGAACCAGGCGATCAAATATAAATAACAGTGTGGAGGGGAAATGATTCAAAGCAGGCATCGAGCTGTTGATTGGGAGGAGATGAAAATGATATATAGTTCATCGTAGTTAAAAATTGCTCATGTCAATGTCCGTTCCAACCACATCTACCGGCGTAAGAACAGGAAGTCAGTGGCAAAGTAGTCTCGGTCAATTTTGACATTGAGGAGCGATGCAATGAAAATATTTTTACTTTTATGCGTGTACAAAACGCCCGCGGGTGACTCGTTTCTGACGACGCGTCTCGGTGTGATCGGCCCCTCAGATAGATATGTGCCAACAGTGGGCCTGAGCAAACCTCATGTTGGGACTACTTACACAACGTGGGTCCGCGGCGTGAAACTGACGACTTTTTTTGGTTGCACTGTGCGCCAGGTGTAAGTTAGAGCCTGTGGTCCTAACAAGAGGCCAAGAGTCCTCTGACCTTTCTCAAGGTTGACACAAATTCAAGGTAGCGGCTCCCTCAGGCGGCAACCTCCGGTTCTGCCGACTGAAGCCGATGCAGAAGTGTCTTAAAACCTGCATTCTCTCTGCTGACCACCAGGGGGCGACTCCTCTGGTTGTATAGAAGTCAAAGCTTCATGTGTTAAAGCTGCATTCTCTCTGCTGACCACCAGGGGGCGACTCCTCTGGTTGTATAGAAGTCAAAGCTTCATGTGTTAAAGCTGCATTCTCTCCCCTGACCACCAGGGGGCGACTCCTCTGGTTGTATAGAAGTCTATAGAAAATGACTCTACTTCTCTCTTGATTTATTCCCTCAGTAAACATTGTAAACATGAGTTTATGTCTCAATCTCTAGTTTCAAGTCTTCTTCAACACAGCATGATGTTCATTTAGTAAACTACGGTCCATTCAGAGTCAAATCCTCTCTCCTCATGCACCCTTCCTTCTCTCCATCACAGCTACCTCCTTCTTTTGTTCCCCTCCTTTCTTCTCCTCCTCTCCTTCCTCCCTCTCTGTAGCTTTTACCGCTCTGCATCCCCCCCATCGCCTCCTTTTCCTCCCTTTCCATCCTTACATTCCTCTCCATGCCTCCTTAATCTCCTCAGCTCCTGGTCACCACCGCCTCCACTCCTTTCTGTTTCTCTATTAACCCATTTTAACCTCCTCCCCTCGCTCCCTTACATCTTTCCACCTACTCTTTCCTCTCTACCTCCTGTCACTTACTTCTTTTCCTTTATCCTTTATGATTATTTCTTACTTTCCTTCTGTCCTTTCATGCATGCCACTCCTTCTCTACCTCCTCAGTTTCCTCTTTCTGTCTCTCCTCTTATTCCTCTCCATCCATCCTCTTCCCTTTCCTCGCTACCTCCCATCCTGTTATCCCCTTGTCCCCCTTCTCTCGATCCTCAACTTCCTCCACCCGTCACCTCCTCCGCATCCTTTCCTTTTCCTCACGCTACCTGTACTTCCTCACTCCCCACATCCTTTCATCCCTCCATCTCTCAGGTCATGTATGAGGTTGTTTGACTAATCTTTGAATGGCTTAGCAACATTTTCATGAAAATTTCACCTCAGCTACATCTATAATTCAACGCCAGTCTCGCTTTATCAGTCATCACACACACACACACACGCACGCACGCACGCACACACACACACACACACACACACACACGCACACACACACTCCTCTGCACTCCTCTTATACCTTTTCTCCTCCTCTTCTTCTTCACTCTTCTTCACTATCCTCTCTCTCTCTCTCCTCTTCACTCATTTTTTCTACTTTCAGGACTTTCTTCTTATACTACCTCCCTAGTCCCCCCCCCCCCTGCCCCCCCTCCCCTCATCACTCCTTTCTTCCGTCACCTTTTTTTTTTTCATTTGTATTTATTCTTCTTCTCACTTCTCCACCTTTCCACCTTCTTTTTCTTCCTCCCGCCCTTCATCTGCTTCCACGGATCCTTCGCTTCTATTTTCGAGCTTTAATTCTTTCTACGACTTAAAATAA
This sequence comes from Ophiodon elongatus, assembly GCA_016806645.1. Lineage (NCBI taxonomy): Eukaryota > Metazoa > Chordata > Actinopteri > Perciformes > Hexagrammidae > Ophiodon > Ophiodon elongatus. The sequence continues at coordinate 370,601 of JACSYO010000749.1, forward strand.
ACTCTGACTTTTTTTTTCCCGTTCAGTCTCGAGCAAATACAAGTGTAACAACATCTCAGATCCTTTGCGTGTCATCACTCTGCGTATATTTAACCACCATTGTCTATAAGAACGTGATGGTGTATTAGTATGTTTTTTTTAATGGTTGTCGCGTACACTAAGGGAGACACCCAACAAAAGCATTGCTTTTCATGCACTGGTTAATTTTGTGACAATTTCCTTCCACAACATGTCTTCTTTCAGACCAAAGAAAACATCCAACATACACATTCAGGTGTTTATTTGACCTCTTTGTCTGTTTGCGTCTGCAGATTTCTCTTAAATTTGCCAAAAGTTACTTTTAAATAATGCCTCATTTACATATTTAAACACAAGATTTCAATAACTTGTCATACAAAAAAAGAATTGTCTTAATGTCAGCAATCAACTGGGTAAGTTTCATGGTGATACCTATTAGTTGAATTTTATAGTTAAACACTATTCATTATGTCTTCAAAGTCTGATTTAACCAAACTTTAAAGGGCGTTTTCTCTAAATGAGGGTTTTCTCAGACTCTGAGCCATAAATCTCCACCTCACTAGCTCTCATAGACACCCAACTTTCCAGTTCCCATCTATATTCTAAAGGTTCTTTCAGGAGGGTTTTTTCATATATCATTCATAGCCTGATTTATACAACACTTTCTTCCTAAGAACATGGTGAAAATGGATTTTCTTTCCCATGGCTGTTGACAATATCTTCTGATTGATGGAGGGATACAAAGATATATATATATATATATATATATAGTTCCCTCTGTAAAAACCTTTGACTCTAATATGTTAACAAAATGAAAGAAGAATGCTGAGTCTGGCTTAATGTTCAGATTTCTGTTCTGGAAATGTCTGCAAATGAGCAGATATTAAATAAGATAATGGCTCACTTGAATATTTAAACATACATTTCCAGAAAACTTATTATACGAAATAGAATTGCCTTAATGTTAGTAATCAACTGGGGAAGTTTCATGGCGATATCTAATAGTCAGATAGATAATTCTGCTCACTGTTGCTCCGTCGCCTGCTGCTCCGCCCTGATCGCCTCCTCATGTCACGATTTTGGTTATTGTTGAGTCTCCTGACATTCGATGTTCATGTATGTGTTTCAGTCGGGGGGGGTTAGTTCTCCCAGCAGAATCCGTGACGCCGGCTGCGATTCCTTCAGAGCTCCCTCGTAGAGCAGAGCCTGTTTTCCCGCCATTTCCAAACACGGAGACCACAACGGGGATCTAAATTCTTTTTGGAGTAAACATTTTTTTTCACATTGAAAAACATCATACCGCGGTCAGTTCTTACAGTGGCTTCGGGAAAGTCAAAGACTCCTTCACCGTTCTTATTATTATTCCACATGCAATAACCCACAGTGACAAAGTGAAAATAGGTCTGGAAATAAATGAAATTGATCAATAATTGAATGCTGGAATCTCAGACTCTATTGTATGACAAAGAGTCTTCATAATAAAGAGATAAATAAATGACCTTGTTGTAGATCAAGGTGCTCTGTCTACATCCGTCTCTTTTATAACGGTCGTCTGGGGAGAAAGCTTTTAGCGCGATAGGGGAGGGTTCTGTTACGCTTTTGCACTTCACCTTCAAGTCCAAGTACGTTTTCAGACCTGCATTGTTTTGTCCCCCGGGGGGACGAGGCGAGGAGCAGAGGGGAGGAGCAGAGGGGAGGAGCAGAGGGGAGGAGCAGAGGGGAGGAGCAGAGGGGAGGAGCAGAGGGGAGGAGCAGAGGGGAGGAGCAGAGGGGAGGAGCAGAGGGGAGGAGCAGTAAGAGCAGAAATAATGAAACGTTTAGGGCCGATGTTCAACTGGATGCGTTTATTATTTTCTCATAAAACCGAGTTAGGCGAACTCAC